>JAVKPL010012341.1:55000-57500 GCA_032173675.1 Gastrolobium villosum | reverse complement strand
CCCCCACCCCACCCCCCTCCGTCCAAGTTTCATCGAATTTCATGGAAGGATTGATTTCTAATGAATTTTTGGAGCGGATGATGCCTGCTCCCCCCATATGTAATAGGCTTATATGCATTTGCCAATTTTGCACAAGTAGACCACTTTTTTTGCGAGGAGGAAGAAGGCCCAATTTGTAGAGGGTGGCCATCCGATCATGACTAACCAGAGAATCGTTACGCCCACCCTATTTTTGCCAAATTCCATCGTTTAGACCACTTTTTCGGGGCCTGAAATATTTTTTATCGATCCCTGAACAGGCGAAAATTGAGAAAATCCGAAAAAATGGAAAAGCATACCCCGGCATCGAATTTTGATCTGGTTTCTTTGCAGGCGTCCATACTTAAATATATCCAACATCCCATCCAAGTTTCATTGGATTTCGTGGAGAATTTCTTCATTGATCTGAATAACATAACTCCACACATAACAGCCTCATTACTTTATAACTGACTCATTAATCATTGATATGAATAACATAACTCCACACATAACAACCTCATTACTTTATAACTGACTCATTAATATCAATCAATGAATAACATAACTCCACACATGACAGCCTCATTACTCCACACATAACAGCCTCATTACTTTATAACTGACTCATTAATATCAATCAATGAATAACATAACTCCACACATAACAGCCTCATTACTTTATAACTAACTCATTAATATCATCCAAGTTTCATCCCGCATCGCAATCCTCTTCATTGATCTGAATAACATAACTCCACACGTAACAGCCTCATTACTTTATAACTGACTCATTAATCATTGATATGAATAACATAACTCCACACATAACAGCCTCATTACTTTATAACTAACTCATTAATATCATCCAAGTTTCATCCCGCATCGCAATCCTCTTCATTGATCTGAATAACATAACTCCACACGTAACAGCCTTATTACTTTATAACTGACTCATTAATCATTGATATGAATAACATAACTCCACACATAACAGCCTCATTACTTTATAACTAACTCATTAATATCATCCAAGTTTCATCCCGCATCGCAATCCTCTTCATTGATCTGAATAACATAACTCCACACGTAACAGCCTCATTACTTTATAACTGACTCATTAATCATTGATATGAATAACATAACTCCACACATAACAGCCTCATTACTTTATAACTAACTCATTAATATCATCCAAGTTTCATCCCGCATCGCAATCCTCTTCATTGATCTGAATAACATAACTCCACACGTAACAGCCTCATTACTTTATAACTGACTCATTAATCATTGATATGAATAACATAACTCCACACATAACAGCCTCATTACTTTATAACTAACTCATTAATATCATCCAAGTTTCATCCCGCATCGCAATCCTCTTCATTGATCTGAATAACTTAACTCCACACGTAACAGCCTCATTACTTTATAACTGACTCATTAATCATTGATATGAATAACATAACTCCACACATAACAGCCTCATTACTTTATAACTAACTCATTAATATCATCCAAGTTTCATCCCGCATCGCAATCCTCTTCATTGATCTGAATAACATAACTCCACACGTAACAGCCTCATTACTTTATAACTGACTCATTAATCATTGATATGAATAACATAACTCCACACATAACAGCCTCATTACTTTATAACTAACTCATTAATATCATCCAAGTTTCATCCCGCATCGCAATCCTCTTCATTGATCTGAATAACATAACTCCACACGTAACAGCCTCATTACTTTATAACTGACTCATTAATCATTGATATGAATAACATAACTCCACACATAACAGCCTCATTACTTTATAACTAACTCATTAATATCATCCAAGTTTCATCCCGCATCGCAATCCTATTCATTGATCTGAATAACTTAACTCCACACGTAACAGCCTCATTACTTTATAACTGACTCATTAATCATTGATATGAATAACATAACTCCACACATAACAGCCTCATTACTTTATAACTAACTCATTAATATCATCCAAGTTTCATCCCGCATCGCAATCCTCTTCATTGATCTGAATAACATAACTCCACACGTAACAGCCTCATTACTTTATAATTGACTCATTAATAATTGATATGAATAACATAACTCCACACATAACAGCCTCATTACTTTATAACTAACTCATTAATATCATCCAAGTTTCATCCCGCATCGCAATCCTCTTCATTGATCTGAATAACATAACTCCACACGTAACAGCCTCATTACTTTATAACTGACTCATTAATCATTGATATGAATAACATAACTCCACACATAACAGCCTCATTACTTTATAACTAACTCATTAATATCATCCAAGTTTCATCCCGCATCGCAATCCTCTTCATTGATCTGAATAACTTAACTCCACACGTAACAGCCTCATTACTTTATAACTGACTCATTAATCATTGATATGAATAACATAACTCCACACATAACAGCCTCATTACTTTATAACT
>JAVKPL010012341.1:32500-45000 GCA_032173675.1 Gastrolobium villosum | reverse complement strand
ATGCGCAAGAATGAGGGGAAAAACATCTAGCCAAGAGGTGTTCCTTGCTGCATAAGGCAGCCTTGTTGGACTAGGCTTTAAGGAGGATAAGTGGTTACAACTTTGGGCTAAAACAAGGTAGGTCCAAAGGCCATTCTTGGGTCATTGGCCACACACACAAAGGATCCAAACACACAAGTCCAAAAGCAACAAGTCCACACACACACACTAGCCCACTACCAAAGTCCAATGAACACTAAGGTCCTATAACACATACTCACATTACTTATGTGATTAAATTCACATGTCTTCATATGTACCCTCCTAAGATTTAATTTAATTAATTACCTTAGTCTTATCCAAGGGTTAAAGGTTATACAATTCACAAGCCATTACACATAAACCATACATCCGAATTCTACACATGTACACATAGCCTATAGTACTTATGTATTTTACTAATTATGTGGGATGTTACACATTCCAATTACCAGACTCAATGAGCCCGGTATTGTTATTTATTGTCACTACCTCCCCGTGTCAGGATTGGGTAATTTGCGCGCCTGCTGCCTTCCTTGGATGTGGTAGCCGTTTCTCAGGCTCCCTCTCCATCGAACCCTAATTCTCCGTCACCCGTCACCACCATGGTAGGCCACTATCCTACCATCGAAAGTTGATAGGGCAGAAATTTGAATGATGCGTCGCCGGCACAAAGCCGTGCGATCCGACGAGTTATCATGAATAATCAAAGCAACAGGCAAAGCCTGCGTCGACCTTTTATCTAATAAATGCATCCCTTCCAGAAGTCGGGGTTTGTTGCACGTATTAGCTCTAGAATTACTACGGTTATCCGAGTAGTAGATACCATCAAACAAACTATAACTGATTTAATGAGCCATTCGCAGTTTCACACATGCATGGCTTAATCTTTAAGACAAGCATATGACTACTGGCAGGATCAACCAGGTAGCATCCACCAATGACATTGCACCACGAGCCGCTCATGCCCCCGCGAACGAGGAGCAAGGGCCGACTCGCAGGCAAGCGTCATTCAGGGCAACCGAAAATCGAGGGACACAATGGGGCATCGGCCCACGTTCACCGCATGGACTGCATCCGAGAGAACGGCACATGCCCGTGCACCGCAGAAGTCATGACAACGAAATGACTAACGAGGAGCGCGTGCATTACCTTGAAATCCTCCGGCAACCCCGCAAGGGGAGCCCGGATGGAAGGAGAATTACGAGCCACGCGAGTACCATTTCACAGGTAGTCAGCACAGGAACCGCGAACGAACACCAGGGCCGCAACGGGACACTTGGTGACGCTGGAGAGGGTTACGTGCAGACCGTTCGACGCACAAGCATGGAGCCGGCCAACACAAACAACCCAGCCACCACTCACACGCCCTCGCGCTCAGCGCGACCCAACACCACCAAACGAACCACCACCCGCATTGCGTAAGGCATGCGCGCGAATGAAGCACCGGGTAGCGCCATGTCCACCTCGCTAGGCATGATCGAGACCTTGAAGAACCAGCCTCGCCGCCGTCAAGATTCCTTTCACAACTTGTTCGGTCGTGATTCATCCGGGTGACTCCACAAGATCAACGATCCATCATGGAAGAATTGATTTCTAATGAATTTTTGGAGCGGATGATGCCTGCTCCCCCCATATATGTGTATATATATATATATATATATAATAGCCTTACATGCAGTTGCCAGTTTCGTTCAACTAGAAACCTTTTTTCTGAGGAGGAAGACGCCCAAATTCGGACCTAGAAATTGAATTCCGGTATGATTTTTTGCATGCATGCTTGGAAAAACTGTAACATCCCGCATAATTAGTAAAATACATAAGTACTATATGCTATAAATGTATGTGTAGATTTCGGATTGATGGTTTATGTGTATTGTTGATCTTTACCCTTGGATAAGACTAAGGTAGTTAATTAAATTAAATCATAGGAGGGTATATATGTAGACATTTGAATTTATTTAAATCATATGAGTAATATGAGTATGTGTTAGAAGGCCTTAGTGTTTGGAAGTGGGCTAGTTAATTTTGGACTTGTGTGATTGGATCCTTTTGTGTGGGTGGCCAATGGCCCAAGGATGGCTCTTGGATCAAGCTAGTTCAGCCCAAGGTTGTGTCCACCCTTATCTCCCCTAAGCCTTGTCCAACTAAAGTGTCTTGTGTATCAAGTAACTCTCACATGGCAAGGATAATTCCCACTCATTGATGCGCACAAAGGAGAGTGATTAGGACCTTGAAATCTGCCATTTTCCCTTGTTAAACCGCCACCTCACCTTGCTTATGCATAACTTAATTTTAACTTCATTGCATGGAAGACACATGTACCATTTAGCATGATATTAGGCTGCATCTTCCTTCATTTTGGCGCACATGGGAGGGGTCTTGGTGCAGATTTTTTTTTATGACACAAGACTGCCTAACTTGTTGACTTGGTGAACCACCTTACACTCCCATCATGAGGCTGCAAGGTGCAGATTTTTGCAAGCTTTTGCAGCCCATCATGAGCCAAACCAGCCCTTGTTTCCACATGCATCATAAGTAGGGTCTTGGGGCTGCATCTCCATCATTTTTGCGCAGAGGACAGCTCCAAAAAATCAGATTCCTTGGCTGCCACAAAGCTCTCTTGCTTGTGGACTTAGTGAACCTCCCTCACACCTCACCTTGTGCGCATGGTTTGGCTACTTGTGCAGAAATTTTCTGACTTAGGACAGCCCCAAAATCTGTGTTTAGGCTGCCACAAATCAGTGCTCATGATGCACCTCTTCCTCACTCCACCATGTGTGCGCATAGCTTGGTCAATGGTGTGAAAAATTCTGACTTGTAAGCACTCACTCAGATCTGAATTCTTCCCTCTCACCTCTTTGCATGTGAATAGAGTACTTTAGAAGCAACCTTGTGTGCAGCCCCATCTCTTCAAGTAATCAGATTTTTCATGATGCTTAATCATGCCACTTCTCCTCACTCTCCCTTTAAATTTGCGCACAAGAGGGGGCTGCCCCCATTCACTTGTGCAGCCAACTCCTTTCCCCTCTCCCTCACACTCTAGCTTAGCATTGCAAGAACCTTAGGAGGAAGAAAGACCAAGCCAACTCCCTTCTTCCCTCACCTTAAAACCGTGGCCTAGACACTAGTGGAGTGTGAGTTTCTCCTCCTTTCCTCTCACTGTCCAGCTTTGTTCCTCTTACTTGGAAGCTGTCCTAAGGTGCCCTCCTCACCATTTATGCGCATAGATCACCATAGGAAGTGAGGACTTGTTGTGAAGTAGAGCTAGAAGGGTGTGGTGAAGTGTGTGCTACAAGAGGTAGGCCTTGAACTTAGAACTCTTTCATTGTGTAACCATATGTGTGTGTGCTTAAATGTCTCTTTGATTATGTGTGGTTTTGGATTCAAGTATGAACATGGTAAAAACTAGAATGGTGGAGCTATTTCACGGTGAATTGTATGCATAAAAGTCTCATGGTCATGCTTAAGATTATATGCCACTGTTTTGTATGATTAGGCCACTGTTTTAAAGAGAAATATGCCACTGTTTCCCTATGTATGTGCCACTGTTTGGATGATAAAATGCTCACTGTTTCGGTCCCTCAAGATCACCATTATATGCCACTGTTTCTGCACATTACATGCCACTGTTTCTGCACATATATGCCACTGTTTCTGCACATTACATGCCACTGTTTCTGCACATTAATGCCACTGTTTCTGCACATTACATGCCACTGTTTCTGCACATATATGCCACTGTTTCTGCACATTATATGCCACTGTTTCTGCACATATATGCCACTATTTCTGCACATTATATGCCGCTGTTTCTGCACATATATGCCACTGTTTTAGCCCAATATATGCCACTGTTTTTATGCATAAAAGGCCACTGTTTTAATCACCAAATGCCACTGTTTCTATGCATAAAATGCCACTGTTTTTATGCATAAAAGGCCACTGTTTTAGTCATCAAATGCCACTGTTTCTATGCATAAAATGCCACTGTTTTTATGCATAAAATGCCACTGTTTTAGTCATCATATGCCACTGTTTTTATGCATAAAATGCCACTGTTTTAGTCATCATATGCCACTGTTTTATGCATAAAATGCCACTGTTTTAGTCATCATATGCCACTGTTTTTATGCATAATATGCCACTGTTTTAGTCACCATATGCCACTGTTTCAATGTCCAAAAACCAAGATTTATGCCACTGTTTTGAAGTCCAAAGTGCCACTGTTTCTGTTTTAAAACGTTCACTGTTTTGCTGCTGTATGCTCACTGTTTTGCTGCTGTATGCTCACTGTTTTGCTGCTGTAAACACTGCTGTATGCTCACTGTTTTCCACTGTAAAACACTGCTGTATGCTCATTGTTTTGCTGCGGTAAGCCACTGCTGTATGCTCTCTGTTCTGCTGTAAATAGCCACTGTAAATGATTAGTTGTAATTGATTTAGGTGCGCTTAAGAAGTGAGATACTTCGCTGCTGTTTGGTAATATTTAAGGCACGAAAAGGTAAGTGTCAGGCGATATTGCCTAATGTGACTATTGACTACTGGTATAAGATTGTGACATGATGCTCCATATGCCGTAAAAATATTATGTTCCATTATGATGAAAGGAAACTGCCAAAAATGTGTCGTGATGGCTATATGATTATGAGGTAAAGACGTTATGTGGCAGCATAACGCATATGAAAGGTATATAAGCATGCATCCTACATCATACCACATTTTATGCTTTGTGTGTGAAATGCATAGCATGACATGCATGTATCAAAATCATATAGGCCTTGTTTTAGAATAGTTATGTACAGGACCATGTGTTTGAGCAAGCATCATATAGGCATCCCCAAGGTACCGGGGTATGGGACACTTGGCATCAGTCCGCATAGGCCCACAGTTGGAATCCACATGGAGCTCAGGTGCCAAGGGTATAATTGATTCCACTGTGAAGTGCGCGCACGACGGTGCTAAAAGCGCAAAGGAAAGGCGTTATATACGCGATATATGAATATGATAAAAAGGAAAAGGAAAAAGGAACAAGGATATGTTGAAGTGACTGTTTATGATTTTGTGCCTAGTTAATACTGTTATATTACTGGTTTTGTTGCCACACTACTGGGATTATTCTCACCCCTTCGGGGCTGCTATTTTCCTAAATGGCAGGAGGACATAAAAGCACATGAAGACGTGATGTTGTTGTTGCTTGCTGATGCGTGGATTATTACTGTTACTGTTTGTTTTAATTGGATGACTGTAATGATTAATGTTTTGGTACTCTTGGATGACTGAAGTCTTCATCATCTTTATGCTAACTTGAACTTTTATGAACAATGGCTATTTTGGAAAACTTTTGTGAAAAGAAATTAATTGTTGAAATTTTTATACGGATTTGTATACTGCTTTGTTAGCTCATGTGACGTTAACGACTCTAATTCCGCTTAGCAAACGACTCCCTTGGATGCATACAAGGGAGGGCGTTACAAAAACCATATCTTACTGTTCCCAAAGTTTCATGATTTTTCCGAGTGGGATTAATTTTATTATTAATTTTTCAAGAGGCGTAATTTGAGAAAATCTGAAAAAAAAATGGAAAATCGTACCCAGGCATCGAATTTTGATCTGGTTTTTTGCAAGCATCCATGCTTAAACAGATCCCCCACCCCACCCCACCCCCCCTCCCTCCAAGTTTCATCGGATTTCATGGAAGGATTGATTTCTAATGAATTTTTGGAGCGGATGATGCCTGCTCCCCCAATATATGTGTATATATATAATAGCCTTACATGCAGTTGCCAGTTTCGTTCAACTAGATACCTTTTTTCTGAGGAGGAAGACATCCAAATTCGGACCTAGAAATTGAATTCCGGTATGATTTTTTGCATGCATGCTTGGAAAAACCATATCTTACTGTTCCCAAAGTTTCATGATTTTTCCGAGTGGGATTAATTTATTATTAATTTTTCAAGAGGCGTAATTTGAGAAAATCTGAGAAAATCTGAAAAAAAATGGAAAATCGTACCCAGGCATCGAATTTTGATCTGGTTTTTTGCAAGCATCCATGCTTAAACAGATCCCCCACCCCACCCCCTCCCTCCAAGTTTCATCGGATTTCATGGAAGGATTGATTTCTAATGAATTTTTGGAGCGGATGATGCCTGCTCCCCCCATATGTAATAGGCTTATATGCATTTGCCAATTTTGCACAAGTAGACCACTTTTTTTGCGAGGAGGAAGAAGGCCCAATTTGTAGAGGGTGGCCATCCGATCAAGACTAACCAGAGAATCGTTACGCCCACCCTATTTTTGCCAAATTCCATCGTTTAGACCACTTTTTCGGGGCCTGAAATATTTTTTATCGATCCCTGAACAGGCGAAAATTGAGAAAATCCGAAAAAATGGAAAAGCATACCCCGGCATCGAATTTTGATCTGGTTTCTTTGCAGGCGTCCATACTTAAATATATCCAACATCCCATCCAAGTTTCATTGGATTTCGTGGAGAATTTCTTCATTGATCTGAATAACATAACTCCACACATAACAGCCTCATTACTTTATAACTGACTCATTAATCATTGATATGAATAACATAACTCCACACATAACAACCTCATTACTTTATAACTGACTACTCCACACATAACAACCTCATTACTTTATAACTGACTCATTAATATCAATCAATGAATAACATAACTCCACACATGACAGCCTCATTACTCCACACATAACAGCCTCATTACTTTATAACTGACTCATTAATATCAATCAATGAATAACATAACTCCACACATAACAGCCTCATTACTTTATAACTAACTCATTAATATCATCCAAGTTTCATCCCGCATCGCAATCCTCTTCATTGATCTGAATAACATAACTCCACACGTAACAGCCTCATTACTTTATAACTGACTCATTAATCATTGATATGAATAACATAACTCCACACATAACAGCCTCATTACTTTATAACTAACTCATTAATATCATCCAAGTTTCATCCCGCATCGCAATCCTCTTCATTGATCTGAATAACATAACTCCACACGTAACAGCCTCATTACTTTATAACTGACTCATTAATCATTGATATGAATAACATAACTCCACACATAACAGCCTCATTACTTTATAACTAACTCATTAATATCATCCAAGTTTCATCCCGCATCGCAATCCTCTTCATTGATCTGAATAACTTAACTCCACACGTAACAGCCTCATTACTTTATAACTGACTCATTAATCATTGATATGAATAACATAACTCCACACATAACAGCCTCATTACTTTATAACTAACTCATTAATATCATCCAAGTTTCATCCCGCATCGCAATCCTCTTCATTGATCTGAATAACATAACTCCACACGTAACAGCCTCATTACTTTATAACTGACTCATTAATCATTGATATGAATAACATAACTCCACACATAACAGCCTCATTACTTTATAACTAACTCATTAATATCATCCATGTTTCATCCCGCATCGCAATCCTCTTCATTGATCTGAATAACTTAACTCCACACGTAACAGCCTCATTACTTTATAACTGACTCATTAATCATTGATATGAATAACATAACTCCACACATAACAGCCTCATTACTTTATAACTAACTCATTAATATCATCCAAGTTTCATCCCGCATCGCAATCCTCTTCATTGATCTGAATAACATAACTCCACACGTAACAGTCTCATTACTTTATAACTGACTCATTAATCATTGATATGAATAACATAACTCCACACATAACAGCCTCATTACTTTATAACTAACTCATTAATATCATCCAAGTTTCATCCCGCATCGCAATCCTCTTCATTGATCTGAATAACATAACTCCACACGTAACAGCCTCATTACTTTATAACTGACTCATTAATCATTGATATGAATAACATAACTCCACACATAACAGCCTCATTACTTTATAACTAACTCATTAATATCATTTAAAATCCTATCATTAATCCACACGTAACATCCTGACTCATTAATCATTGATATGAATAACATAACTCCACACATAACTAACTCATTAATATCATCCAAGTTTCATCCCGCATCGCAATCCTCTTCATTGATCTGAATAACTTAACTCCACACGTAACAGCCTCATTACTTTATAACTGACTCATTAATCATTGATATGAATAACATAACTCCACACATAACAGCCTCATTACTTTATAACTAACTCATTAATATCATCCAAGTTTCATCCCGCATCGCAATCCTCTTCATTGATCTGAATAACATAACTCCACACGTAACAGCCTCATTACTTTATAACTGACTCATTAATCATTGATATGAATAACATAACTCCACACATAACAGCCTCATTACTTTATAACTAACTCATTAATATCATCCAAGTTTCATCCCGCATCGCAATCCTCTTCATTGATCTGAATAACATAACTCCACACGTAACAGCCTCATTACTTTATAACTGACTCATTAATCATTGATATGAATAACATAACTCCACACATAACAGCCTCATTACTTTATAACTAACTCATTAATATCATCCAAGTTTCATCCCGCATCGCAATCCTCTTCATTGATCTGAATAACATAACTCCACACGTAACAGCCTCATTACTTTATAACTGACTCATTAATCATTGATATGAATAACATAACTCCACACATAACAGCCTCATTACTTTATAACTAACTCATTAATATCATCCAAGTTTCATCCCGCATCGCAATCCTCTTCATTGATCTGAATAACATAACTCCACACGTAACAGCCTCATTACTTTATAACTGACTCATTAATCATTGATATGAATAACATAACTCCACACATAACAGCCTCATTACTTTATAACTAACTCATTAATATCATCCAAGTTTCATCCCGCATCGCAATCCTCTTCATTGATCTGAATAACATAACTCCACACGTAACAGCCTCATTACTTTATAACTGACTCATTAATCATTGATATGAATAACATAACTCCACACATAACAGCCTCATTACTTTATAACTAACTCATTAATATCATCCAAGTTTCATCCCGCATCGCAATCCTCTTCATTGATCTGAATAACATAACTCCACACGTAACAGCCTCATTACTTTATAACTGACTCATTAATCATTGATATGAATAACATAACTCCACACATAACAGCCTCATTACTTTATAACTAACTCATTAATATCATCCAAGTTTCATCCCGCATCGCAATCCTCTTCATTGATCTGAATAACATAACTCCACACGTAACAGCCTCATTACTTTATAACTGACTCATTAATCATTGATATGAATAACATAACTCCACACATAACAGCCTCATTACTTTATAACTAACTCATTAATATCATCCAAGTTTCATCCCGCATCGCAATCCTCTTCATTGATCTGAATAACATAACTCCACACGTAACAGCCTCATTACTTTATAACTGACTCATTAATCATTGATATGAATAACATAACTCCACACATAACAGCCTCATTACTTTATAACTAACTCATTAATATCATCCAAGTTTCATCCCGCATCGCAATCCTCTTCATTGATCTGAATAACATAACTCCACACGTAACAGCCTCATTACTTTATAACTGACTCATTAATCATTGATATGAATAACATAACTCCACACATAACAGCCTCATTACTTTATAACTAACTCATTAATATCATCCAAGTTTCATCCCGCATCGCAATCCTCTTCATTGATCTGAATAACATAACTCCACACGTAACAGCCTCATTACTTTATAACTGACTCATTAATCATTGATATGAATAACATAACTCCACACATAACAGCCTCATTACTTTATAACTAACTCATTAATATCATCCAAGTTTCATCCCGCATCGCAATCCTCTTCATTGATCTGAATAACATAACTCCACACGTAACAGCCTCATTACTTTATAACTGACTCATTAATCATTGATATGAATAACATAACTCCACACATAACAGCCTCATTACTTTATAACTAACTCATTAATATCATCCAAGTTTCATCCCGCATCGCAATCCTCTTCATTGATCTGAATAACATAACTCCACACGTAACAGCCTCATTACTTTATAACTGACTCATTAATCATTGATATGAATAACATAACTCCACACATAACAGCCTCATTACTTTATAACTAACTCATTAATATCATCCAAGTTTCATCCCGCATCGCAATCCTCTTCATTGATCTGAATAACATAACTCCACACGTAACAGCCTCATTACTTTATAACTGACTCATTAATCATTGATATGAATAACATAACTCCACACATAACAGCCTCATTACTTTATAACTAACTCATTAATATCATCCAAGTTTCATCCCGCATCGCAATCCTCTTCATTGATCTGAATAACATAACTCCACACGTAACAGCCTCATTACTTTATAACTGACTCATTAATCATTGATATGAATAACATAACTCCACACATAACAGCCTCATTACTTTATAACTAACTCATTAATATCATCCAAGTTTCATCCCGCATCGCAATCCTCTTCATTGATCTGAATAACTTAACTCCACACGTAACAGCCTCATTACTTTATAACTGACTCATTAATCATTGATATGAATAACATAACTCCACACATAACAGCCTCATTACTTTATAACTAACTCATTAATATCATCCAAGTTTCATCCCGCATCGCAATCCTCTTCATTGATCTGAATAACATAACTCCACACGTAACAGCCTCATTACTTTATAACTGACTCATTAATCATTGATATGAATAACATAACTCCACACATAACAGCCTCATTACTTTATAACTAACTCATTAATATCATCCAAGTTTCATCCCGCATCGCAATCCTCTTCATTGATCTGAATAACATAACTCCACACGTAACAGCCTCATTACTTTATAACTGACTCATTAATCATTGATATGAATAACATAACTCCACACATAACAGCCTCATTACTTTATAACTAACTCATTAATATCATCCAAGTTTCATCCCGCATCGCAATCCTCTTCATTGATCTGAATAACATAACTCCACACGTAACAGCCTCATTACTTTATAACTGACTCATTAATCATTGATATGAATAACATAACTCCACACATAACAGCCTCATTACTTTATAACTAACTCATTAATATCATCCAAGTTTCATCCCGCATCGCAATCCTCTTCATTGATCTGAATAACATAACTCCACACGTAACAGCCTCATTACTTTATAACTGACTCATTAATCATTGATATGAATAACATAACTCCACACATAACAGCCTCATTACTTTATAACTAACTCATTAATATCATCCAAGTTTCATCCCGCATCGCAATCCTCTTCATTGATCTGAATAACTTAACTCCACACGTAACAGCCTCATTACTTTATAACTGACTCATTAATCATTGATATGAATAACATAACTCCACACATAACAGCCTCATTACTTTATAACTAACTCATTAATATCATCCAAGTTTCATCCCGCATCGCAATCCTCTTCATTGATCTGAATAACATAACTCCACACGTAACAGCCTCATTACTTTATAACTGACTCATTAATCATTGATATGAATAACATAACTCCACACATAACAGCCTCATTACTTTATAACTAACTCATTAATATCATCCAAGTTTCATCCCGCATCGCAATCCTCTTCATTGATCTGAATAACATAACTCCACACGTAACAGCCTCATTACTTTATAACTGACTCATTAATCATTGATATGAATAACATAACTCCACACATAACAGCCTCATTACTTTATAACTAACTCATTAATATCATCCAAGTTTCATCCCGCATCGCAATCCTCTTCATTGATCTGAATAACTTAACTCCACACGTAACAGCCTCATTACTTTATAACTGACTCATTAATCATTGATATGAATAACATAACTCCACACATAACAGCCTCATTACTTTATAACTAACTCATTAATATCATCCAAGTTTCATCCCGCATCGCAATCCTCTTCATTGATCTGAATAACTTAACTCCACACGTAACAGCCTCATTACTTTATAACTGACTCATTAATCATTGATATGAATAACATAACTCCACACATAACAGCCTCATTACTTTATAACTAACTCATTAATATCATCCAAGTTTCATCCCGCATCGCAATCCTCTTCATTGATCTGAATAACATAACTCCACACGTAACAGCCTCATTACTTTATAACTGACTCATTAATCATTGATATGAATAACATAACTCCACACATAACAGCCTCATTACTTTATAACTAACTCATTAATATCATCCAAGTTTCATCCCGCATCGCAATCCTCTTCATTGATCTGAATAACATAACTCCACACGTAACAGCCTCATTACTTTATAACTGACTCATTAATCATTGATATGAATAACATAACTCCACACATAACAGCCTCATTACTTTATAACTAACTCATTAATATCATCCAAGTTTCATCCCGCAT
>JAVKPL010012341.1:20000-25000 GCA_032173675.1 Gastrolobium villosum | reverse complement strand
CCTCCTCCTCTCCAAAGGGTGTGCATAAATAGACATGTTCCTCACCTTAGGTTTCATTGGAAAACCAAGCCAACTCTCCTCCTCTATGCACCATTCTGTAGGGTAGCTCAGTACACCTTTCCAAACAGGATACCTAGCCTCCACCCTCACCACTTGTGCGCATAGCAAGCCTCATTGTGGTGTTCATCTGGTGGCTTTCAAGAAAGAGTTCTTGCATCATAGACGAACGGTGGTGTGGATCACCATTAGAGGGTTTGAACCCTTCAAGCCTGACATCTCATCTCCCTGACTGATCAGGCCAAAACAAGGTAACATCATGCTGTCTTAAAGCATGAATCTATGAGTGCATGTATGTTCCGCAGTAAAATTTTTGTTTTACACCTTACATGCATCGGCCTTCAAAGGCCAGTTTACTTTCAAGTGGTATCAGAGCCCGGTTGCTTTACCATCGACGGGTGATGGTACCTTGTTTGTGAAAAGAGTCTTTCACGGTCAAAAATCTTTAAAGGGTTAAAGTTTAAATTCTGCATGTGGATTTTGAATCACAAATCCTTTAAAGTGTTAAAGTTTTTGTTTTTATGAACATGAAAATTTGATTCTGTGTTCATAAAACATTATGCATCATGGTTTAGTTTCTTTTCTTTATGAAAGTTCTAAAAGGAACACCCTTTTTGAAA
Organism: Gastrolobium villosum; assembly: GCA_032173675.1. NCBI lineage: Eukaryota > Viridiplantae > Streptophyta > Magnoliopsida > Fabales > Fabaceae > Gastrolobium > Gastrolobium villosum. Next base: position 24,323 of record JAVKPL010012341.1, on the reverse strand, counting down.
GGGTAGATTCGGCCATGGAGGGTACTAAGAGTACCTTGAATGATTTCTTATTTTTCTCCATGAATTGTGTCATGTTTATATGCATGAAATTTTGTGAAAAATTTATCATATAGTTACCTATATGATTCGGCCATGTAGGGATATATGGCTACATGCATGGTTTAATTTTGTTTTCTTTAAGAAAGAATTAACAAAATTTGAATTGAAATTGTTTTTAAATTCGGCCAATGAGAAATTTAAGATTATGAATCTTGATGTTATTTTGATGTTTAAATGTTAAATGTCAAAATACATGTGAAAATGTTATGTGATAATATAATGTTTGTGTTTGCAAGTTTTGAACTTTTCAGGTACAAACAGGAAGGGGATGGTCATGGTGCCCGGATTTGAATTTTTTTGAATTTTAAATTTATGTGTAATCGCGCATTTTAATTTACAAGTATATTTGTAATTTAAATTTTGTAATTTTGTTCCTCCAAAGTGTTATGGAGTTTCTTTAATTATTTGTAATTAGAGAAATAGGCTAGTGGCGTATAGACGACAAGCGGCCGTTGCTTAAAGAAGCAAAAAGGACAAAAGCACGAGCACCATGGCTATCTCAATATAAACTGTTTATATGTATGTATGATTAGAACGTCTAGTATGCATAAATTGGGCAAATCGCGTTTGTATGGTTATTATGTTTGTCCAATAACGACTAGTGTATACCGATAGATGTTTGACATAGGTAACGACTAGCATGATAACTTACAATATGCGTTTGATGGGACCTAATTAACCCCAAGATAAAAGGAACCCTTAAAAGGAATAAATAATTAAGCATATGATTATCTCCCACCACCAATGCTACTCAAAACTCTTCTACGTAGTGGTGCTCCACAACTCAGTTGGGACCCACTATTTCGTTGGGCTAGAGTAGTGTTTGAAGTGTAAAGACACTTAGGGTGCTGGTTTAATGCTTAACTAAGACATAAGTTGCAGGCACAGCCGGACTTATGTGCTTAGGGTAATGGTGCTAGGTTGGTTGCATGAGATGCACCACTAAGTGACAAAGAGTTGTCAACCTAATGTTAAGAGAGGGTATGAGATACTGTTGATAAAGATCAACCCTTTATTTAAATTAATCTTGCGGTCTCAGACGGAGGTTAAAATAAATAATCGCACTCTTAATCCCACTAAGGTAAAATCTAAAGTAGATTAACCCTAAGTCAAAAGGAAGGGTCATTGACTTAGATAAAATAGTGGGAGTAGCAAATTATTTCAAGTCTTTAATAATTTGCTTTTTAAATACATAACCGTATATTAACTAAAACTATCTTTACATCCTTTTCAGCTTATAGTATGACTAATCCACTGTCACTGCGTTCAATACTCGATACGAATAAACTGACCGGTTCGAATTTTATGGACTGGTATCGGAACCTAAGAATAGTTCTAAGGGCAGAAAAGATTGCCTATGTTTTAGATGCTGTAATACCCGTAGCTCCACGGGAAGGGGAAGAAGGGTTTGCGGAATTTGATTTCGTAACCCATCAATAGCACTTGGATGACAATGTGATGGCAGTATGCATCATGTTGGCATCCATGTCGCCTGAACTGCAAAAGCAGCATGAGCATATGGATGCTCCCTCTATTATCGTACATCTCAAGGAGTTGTATGATATTAAAGGCAGGCATGAGAGGTATGAGGCCTCAAGAGAACGTTTCTCTTGTAGGATGACTGAGAGCATGTCTGTTGCCAGCCATGTTCTCAAGATGATCGGGCTGATTGAGAAGCTAGGAAACCTAGGCTTCATCATGGATGCCGAGCTAAGTAATGACTTAGTCCTCACCTCACTTCCACCTTCCTTCAGTCAATTCATCATGAATTACAATATGCATGGGATGCAAGTGAGCTTGCCTGAGTTGTTAAGCATGTTAACAACAGCTGAAGTGTCTATCAAGAAGGATAGGACACAGGCTCTTTTGATTGGTGGGCCTAGCAAGGCCAAGGGAAAGGGTAAGGAGCCTGCAAAAGGTGACCCCCTTAAGCCCAAAGGAAAATCCAAGAAGAAGAAGGGCAAGAAGAAGGGTAAGAAGGCACCTAAGGACAAGGGTGATGCTGAGTGCTTCCATTGTGGCAAGAAAGGCCACTGGAAGAGGAATTGTCCAGACTACCTGAACAATGTGAAGGACAAGAAGCATGGTGATGCTTCTGCCTCAGGTATTTTCATGATTGAGATAAATTATTCTTATGCTAATCCATCCTCATGGGTATTGGATACCGGATGTGGTTCTCATATCTGCAATATGTTGCAGGTACTTAGGAGCCCAAGGAGATTGGATAGAAACGAGGTGGATCTCCGCGTTGGTAATGGAGCAAGAGTTGCTGCTCATTCAGTTGGAGATGCTGACCTTATTTTGCCTACGGGCCTTTTATTGCATTTGAATAATTGTCTTTATGTTCCGCAAATTTCTAGAAACATTATTTCAATTTCTTGTTTAGAACAAGATGGATATACTTTCAGTATTAGGAATGGTACTTTTTCTATCATTTTGAATGATATGGTTTACGGTACTGCTTCTTTAATAAATGGATTGTATGTGTTGGAAATGGGAAATGAAGTGCTCAATATAGATGTGAAACGACCTAGGACGGATAATCAATCTTATCTTTGGCACTGTAGACTAGGGCACATAAATGAAACAAGATTGTCTAGGATGCATAGAGATGGATACCTGGACTCCATGGATTTGGAATCCTATGGACAGTGTGAATCTTGTCTAGCTGGGAAAATGATTCAACAAAAGCCCAAAGGGCTTGAGAGTCATAGGGCTAGTGAGTTATTAGAACTCATTCATACTGATGTATGTGGCCCAATGTCTATTGAGGCTAGAGGTGGATATTCTTATTTCATTACCTTTACAGATGACAAATCAAGATTTGGGTATATATACCTAATGAGATATAAATCTGAAGCTTTTGAAAAGTTCAAAGAGTTTAGGAATGAGGTGGAGAAACAACGTGGCAAGATGATTAAGACATTACGATCAGATCGTGGTGGTGAATATTTGAGCCACGAGTTTCAGGGTTATCTGAGAGAAAATGGAATTCTCTCACAATTTACCGCTCCTTACACACCACACCAAAACGGTGTCTCCGAAAGGAGAAACAGGACCTTGTTAGACATGGTTAGGTCTATGATGAGTGAGACTCAACTTCCAAAATCGTTTTGGGGATATGCCTTAGACACAGCGGCATACCTTCTAAATAGGGTACCGTCTAAATCTGTTCAGACCACACCATATGAGATATGGAGTGGTAAGAGACCCAACCTGAGTTACCTCAGGGTATGGGGATCGCCAGCTTATGTCAAAGCGTTGACATCAGACAAGCTTAGTGCTAAGAGTACTAAATGTCTATTTGTGGGGTATCCTAAAGGTACTAAGGGATACTACTTCTACTCCATGGAAGAACACAAAGTGTTTGTTTCAAAGAATGCTGAGTTCCTTGAGAAGGATTTGATCTCTCAAGGAGGCAGTGGGAGTAAGATTGATCTTGAAGAAGTGCAAGATCCACAAGAACAGATTGAGGAACCCGAGTCTGCTCCGCAGGCGACGTTCTCCAATGGAGAAGTAAACACACAACTCCGTAGACCTACGAGGGTCATCCATCCACCTGAAAGGTACGGGTTTGTGATTGAGAATCAGCAAACTGTTGAGGATGATGAACCAAGTAACTACGAGGAGGCGGTCAAAGATGTTGACTCCTCAAAATGGCTTGAAGCCATGGAATCTGAAATGGATTCGATGTATCAGAACAAGGTATGGACCTTGGTTCCTAAACCACAAGGAATAGTTCCTATTGGTAATAAATGGGTCTTTAAAAGAAAGACTGATGCAGATGGCAACGTTCAGACCTACAAAGCTAGGTTGGTGGCGAAAGGGTATCGTCAAAGACAAGGAGTTGACTATGATGAAACTTTTTCACCAGTTGCCATGATCAAATCTATTAGGATCATGCTTGCAATAGCAGCATACCACGACTATGAAATTTGGCAAATGGATGTCAAGACCGCCTTCTTGAATGGGTTCTTGAAGGAGGAAGTGTACATGACACAACCTGAAGGCTTTGAAAACAAAGATCAGGTGCATATGGTATGCAAACTACAAAGGTCAATATATGGGCTAAAGCAAGCATCAAGGAGTTGGAATATACGTTTTGATGAAGTCGTTAAGAGTAACGGTTTTATCAAGAACGAGGATGAACCTTGTGTTTACAGAAAGGTAAGTGGGAGTAATGTCGTCTTCCTAGTGCTTTATGTAGATGACATATTGCTAATA
>JAVKPL010012341.1:2500-5000 GCA_032173675.1 Gastrolobium villosum | reverse complement strand
CGGTATGATTTTTTGCATGCATGCTTGGAAAAACCATATCTTACTGTTCCCAAAGTTTCATGATTTTTCCGAGTGGGATTAATTTATTATTAATTTTTCAAGAGGCGTAATTTGAGAAAATCTGAAAAAAAATGGAAAATCGTACCCAGGCATCGAATTTTGATCTGGTTTTTTGCAAGCATCTATGCTTAAACAGATCCCCCACCCCACCCCCCTCCCTCCAAGTTTCATCGGATTTCATGGAAGGATTGATTTCTAATGAATTTTTGGAGCGGATGATGCCTGCTCCCCCCATATGTAATAGGCTTATATGCATTTGCCAATTTTGCACAAGTAGACCACTTTTTTTGCGAGGAGGAAGAAGGCCCAATTTGTAGAGGGTGGCCATCCGATCAAGACTAACAAGAGAATTGTTACGCCCACCCTATTTTTGCCAAATTCCATCGTTTAGACCACTTTTTCGGGGCCTGAAATATTTTTTATCGATCCCTGAACAGGCGAAAATTGAGAAAATCCGAAAAAATGGAAAAGCATACCCCGGCATCGAATTTTGATCTGGTTTCTTTGCAGGCGTCCATACTTAAATATATCCAACATCCCATCCAAGTTTCATTGGATTTCGTGGAGAATTTCTTCATTGATCTGAATAACATAACTCCACACATAACAGCCTCATTACTTTATAACTGACTCATTAATCATTGATATGAATAACATAACTCCACACCTAACAACCTCATTACTTTATAACTGACTCATTAATATCAATCAATGAATAACATAACTCCACACATGACAACCTCATTACTCCACACATAAAAGCCTCATTACTTTATAACTGACTCATTAATATCAATAAATGAATAACATAACTCCACACATAACAGCCTCATTACTTTATAACTAACTCATTAATATCATCCAAGTTTCATCCCGCATCGCAATCCTCTTCATTGATCTGAATAACATAACTCCACACGTAACAGCCTCATTACTTTATAACTGACTCATTAATCATTGATATGAATAACATAACTCCACACATAACAGCCTCATTACTTTATAACTAACTCATTAATATCATCCAAGTTTTATCCCGCATCGCAATCCTCTTCATTGATCTGAATAACATAACTCCACACGTAACAGCCTCATTACTTTATAACTGACTCATTAATCATTGCTATGAATAACATAACTCCACACATAACAGCCTCATTACTTTATAAATAACTCATTAATATCATCCAAGTTTTATCCCGCATCGCAATCCTCTTCATTGATCTGAATAACATAACTCCACACGTAACAGCCTCATTACTTTATAACTGACTCATTAATCATTGCTATGAATAACATAACTCCACACATAACAGCCTCATTACTTTATAACTAACTCATTAATATCATCCAAGTTTCATCCCGCATCGCAATCCTCTTCATTGATCTGAATAACTTAACTCCACACGTAACAGCCTCATTACTTTATAACTGACTCATTAATCATTGATATGAATAACATAACTCCACACATAACAGCCTCATTACTTTATAACTAACTCATTAATATCATCCAAGTTTCATCCCGCATCGCAATCCTCTTCATTGATCTGAATAACTTAACTCCACACGTAACAGCCTCATTACTTTATAACTGACTCATTAATCATTGATATGAATAACATAACTCCACACATAACAGCCTCATTACTTTATAACTAACTCATTAATATCATCCAAGTTTCATCCCGCATCGCAATCCTCTTCATTGATCTGAATAACATAACTCCACACGTAACAGCCTCATTACTTTATAACTGACTCATTAGTGAGGCATCGGGTGCGCCGCGTCAGGCACCAAGTCCAGCACCTCCCCAGGCACCATCCGCTGCACCACGCTGGGCATCAGGTGCGCCTCGTCAGGCACCAGGAGCGCCACGCCTGGCACCGGGTGCGCCTCGTCGGGCACCATCCGGGGCACCACGCCTGGCACCGGGTGCGCCTCGTCCGGCACCATCCGGGGCACCACGCCGGTGATATGCTCCCAGCATATATACTTTTATAGATCAAAACAGCAGGAAATCAGATCTAAAACTGTATATAAAAGTGTATATGTGGTGAAATTATTGAATAAAATTGTCAGACACTCTCTCACTCAAATTCTTCATGTTTACAGGAGGAAAATAACAAATACAGGAGTAAGGAGAAGAATCAGACAGAAGCCCCACGCCCCAAGCGTAGGAATCCACGCTTGAAGCGTGGGAGGAGACTTCAGAACAGTGAGTCCACGCTGCAAGCGTGGAACTCCACGCTTGGAGCGTGGAAAAAGAAAAAATGGCAGAAGCTCCACGCTTGGAGCGTGAATCCTGCGCTCCAAGCGTGGGATTTAGAAAGACAGCTGTCAGTTGCGAGGAAAGGAGGATTTTTCAAGTTATAAAAAGGGCATAAGGCAACCCTAGGAGACACATCTGATATTCGAGACAACTGAGATCATTCGGAG
>JAVKPL010012340.1:0-59208 GCA_032173675.1 Gastrolobium villosum | reverse complement strand
CGAAGTTCTTCCCGTCGTGCCATAGAAAAAGCAGCTGCAATGGAAGGTAATGGGTTCTGCCCCAATATCCTTCCACGAACATCATCAAGATCACGATTAAGGCCAGCAAGAAAATCATAGAGACGTCTTTTCTCTAAGTAACTTTTAAACCTTGCATTGGCTTCTAAACCTTGAAGATCTGCTGCATCATAAAGGTCCAACTCCTGCCACAGAGTTTTTAAAGCAAGAAAGTATTCAGTAACAGACATCCCCTCTTGATGTAACTCTCTTACCTTGGTGTTGAGTTCAAAAGCCTGAGAAGCATTGCCCAGGTCAGAATAATTCTTTAACGGCATCCCAAATTTCCTGAGCCGTATCAAGAAACAAATAAGTTTGACTGATATCAGGATTCATAGAGTTAGTCAACCAGGTCATGACCAAGGCATTTTCAGTCATCCATTTATCATAATCAGGTTCATCAGCTCCAGGTTTTTCCTTTTTTCCATCAAGATACCCCATTTTCCCTTTTGCTTGGATAAACAGCTTGACAGATTGATGCCATTGCACATAATTTTTACCGTTTAAACGGTGGTTAGTGATCTGTATAGCTGGGTTGTCTCCGAAAGATGAAGAAACACCGGAAATATTACCGGATAATTTTTCAGAATGCTTATTCTCAACCTCAATATTTTCAACTTCCATTGTTAAAAAAAAAGGAACTCAGAACAGGGACAGAATCAAAGAACCGAAGAGGAACCAACTGGACCCAGCAAGAAAAGTGCTCCAATCGAGATTTAAAACCTCAGAACAGGAAGAGGGAGGCCAGGCGAATCGTTCTGTGAAAGCCGCGTGGCAAACGGAGTCCGGCAAGGCGGCGCGTGGCTTACACGCGCCGGGAAAGCAGTCCTGTTGTGGCGGCGCGTGGCGGCGCGTGGGAGACTTTCCGGCGACGGGGCTCACGTGGGTCGACTCGGAAATGGCTGCTGAGTCCAATGGTGGCCTTGGTTTCGTGATTGAAGGGGTCCAGATATGATTTCTGATCCTTTAAGGGTTTTGGGTCTTGTCCACTAAACCACACATTATCTTTTTCATTGACACCCCTGCTAAAGAGATTAAATGCCCCAAGTACTCTATCTCAGTTTGCCTGAAAGTGCATTTTTTTATTTGAATAAAACTATTGCTGGATGAGTAGGAAGAGAAACTGGGAAAGATGATGCAAGTGCTCCTCCCATGTTTTACTGTAAATAAGAATATCGTCCAGAAAAACCAGAACAAAACGTCGCAAAAAAAGTTGCAGGCAAGAATTCATTCCACTTTGAAACGTGGCAGGAGCATTAGTCATCCCGAAAGGCATGAACAGGTACTCAAAATGCCCCTAGTGCGTGCGAAAAGCTATTTTGGGGATATCTGCTTTGTGCATACACACTTGATGATACCTTGATAGTAAATCTACCTTTGAAAATAAAAAAACAGCTCCATATAGTTCATCTAAAAGCTCTTCAATAACAGGTAGCGAAAATTTGTCAGCTATAGTTACCTTGTTCAAGGCTTGGTAATCGATGCAAAAACGCTAGCTACCGTCTTTCTTCCTAACTAAGATGGTTGAGATAGAAAACGGGTTATTACTGAGTCGAATTAGCCCTGCAGACAACTCAGACACCATTTGCTCTATCTCATATTTTTGTAAATGACGTACCTGTACGATCGCACATTGTCAGGGTCCGTTCCATCTTTGAATGGGATATGATGAACAATAGCCCTAAAGAATCGAAGAACAAAAAATCATAGTGCCGTAATAATACCTGGAGATGTTATGTTTGTTGAGCATTCTTGGGTCACCTCTGAAGAACATAGCACCACCACCATGGCCTCCACATCTGTCATCTTTGCCAGAGCCTTAGGAGATACGACATTTTGCCCTAAGCTTGGATCCCTTCGTACGCGAATCTCCTTCTGCTGATGATTGAACATCAAAGTCAATGTGCCCCAATTTATCCTGAATTCCCCGAGAGTCTCTAGCCAAGCCACTCCCAAAATGACGTCCACACTCCCCAAATCAAAAAAGTAAAATCTTCCCATCATCTGATAACTAGGCAGCTCCACAACGAGTCCCATGCAATAGCCTGAAGAGGTTTTTCGCTGCCCACCTCCCAACTTAACCCCAACTAGCACCATCCCCTTGCGAATGAAATTATGGCTCACTCCGCTGTCTATCAGCAACATAATCTCTATCCCCGCCAAAACCCCCTTCAGTTTCATCGTCTTCGGAGGCGTCATGCCTCTGGTAGAGAAGATTGACAACTCCATCCATTGCAGCTGAGCCTCCGCACCAGTCCCTTAATACGCTGCTTTTCCTTCCATCTCAGCTACTTCACCTTCAACCCTATTCTTGTAGTCCTTCCCCTCGCCAAGAATAGTGAGCCACAATGACTTCGACTGGCACCCATGTCCCGGCATGAATGGCAGCGCACAGTGAAGACACATGCCCTCTTCGTGACGCTGAACAAACTCATCGTAGAGGAGTTGTCGTGTGCCTCTCGTTTTTATTGTCCCTGTTAGGGTTCCTCCAGTCCTCTGATTTACGGAGTTATTAGCAGCGGAGAAGTTTTGTGACCATTGTGGCTAGTTAGATTGAGTAGGGTTAATTGGGAGATTGGGCTTAGCCCATTTGTCTTGTTTTGAAAAGACTCCGAAGATGAAGGCTCAATTGTCGTCTGGGTAGGCCTAAAAATCAACCCATTTACTCGTTGGAAACTCCATGTGAGTCGGGTCGAATACCCGGTTGTGACTCGTGGGTTGAGTCTCTTTCTCCACGTCTCTGGCCAGGTCCATTACGCGAAGGATATCTTAAGGGTTGTTAGGACGCACACGATTCCCAGGAAATTACCCATGATTTGCTCGTCGTTCATATCCGGCACTTGTTCTACCAAGACTTCAAATGCCTATATATACTCCTCCACAACTCCGTCTTGCCTCAAGGTCGCCAAGCGTTCATAGATACCCCCTTGGACCCGTTCACCGTATCGTTGAATAAGTGCCTTCATAAACATTCCTCATCCCAAATTTGGCATTTTACTCCGTAGGAAGTGAAACCAATGCACAGAACCTCCCTCCATAGTGATGAAGCTAACTAGATCATTTCGTTGTCTGCAATTTGTTTTACTTTAAAAAAAATTCACTCGCGCTATCGACCCTAACAAATATGCCCCTTCGAACGTTCGTAATTCGACCTTGGTAGCCCATGGTCGTTCGACAAAGGAGCTTGTATAAGTTCCCTGTCCTTCATTGCAGCCACTGTCGTTGGAACTCTCCAACTTTTGCTTTTCCATTAAATTCTTGTCCAAAGCGCGCAGGTCATCCAAGCCGTCAAGTTTCTTATCATTGGCTTCAAGGGTGTCGTCGATTTCCTTCCGTATCCCATCAATGGATCTTTGTAATGCTTCAACCTTTGATTCCAATGAGCTCATGATGCCGGAGGGAAAAGGATCCGGCAGGTCAGACCGTTTGTTACCAACCAAGAAAGATTCCAGACCAAATTACACAACAAGAGGCAAGAAGATCACCAACAAAACACTAGGATATCTATTAATATGGGTCACGGAGTTTACAAGGTCACTAGGATTTCTATTAATATGAGTCAATAACAAGGCACTTTCAAGGGGAACAAGCCTTCACACCTACTGAGCACTCTCGGTGGTCAATGAAAAATTTACAACTGAATGCCCACAAAAGACAACTTCCTCAGTATTTATACACAAGGACTAATAGTAATTACACTTTGACTTCTTCCTAACTAACTTTTTTGTCTCCTTCGATACTCTTTCTATGCTTTAGGCTTCATACCGTTGTGGGAGTGTTTCTGTCATTTTTCGTCGGCAAGGTCACAATGCCACTGGCTGAAAATACAAAAGACATTTGTGACATGCTAGAAGGGTTTGTTGATTTGGGTGGATAGTCTGATGGCAATCTCACAGAAATGTCAGAGATATAACAATACGAGTGTAGCAAGAATGTGTTGAAGCAATGGAAGAAAGATGTGAATGAAGCCTTATTATACCTTAAGTTTTTCAAAGATAGTGGTCCCCCATTCAAAGTTTATCAACAAATTAACAGTTTCATTAAGAGAGAAAAGATAAATATGAACAAGGGTCTGCAGAAGCTTCGCCACCTCAAGCTCTATCGCCCTGCTCTCAAGCTAACAGAAATCATGGCTAAGAGGAACAAGCACAAGACCTTTGGTGAGCTTGCTATACATCTAGATTTGCTTGCAAAACGTATTGTTACTGCTAGAAGATATTATGTTAATCTCCCTGAATCTAAACGAATCCATGTTATGGTGCCCTTCTTTATCGTTACTACAAGGAATTGGGGAATGACAAAACAGAAAATCTACTAAAAAAGATAAAGGACCTTAGTCTTCCTTCAAGTTCTAATGTTATTGAGGAGATCAAAAGTGATGGTCCAGTGATAGGGGATTGGACAACATATAGCAACTTAGCATTTATTCTTGTTGATGTTGGCTTGTTTATGAAGCTAGAAATGACACTTAAGGAATCATAAGAGAAAAATGATTGCAAAGATCTTTCTGCTTGCCAAAGGCTTGAGGCGGTAGAGAAAGAGAATTCTAGTCTTAAACTTGGGTTGCAATCTCGGCTAGAGGAACTCAAATTCAGGGTCAATGAGACAGATTTGAGTACCCAAGCTACTAAAACAGCAAGTAAGAAACATTTGGACGACGTCAAGATTGTTGTTAAGCTTGACGTTAAGTGTCATATACTAGAAACCATGCTCCATAATATATTTTCTTCTAATGATGACATATCTTTGATTGCATCTTTGGTTTCTATTAAGTCTTTCACAAATAACAGGTCAGGAAGTGGTGCGAGATTACTAGTAGTTGATGGTGATGAGTAAATTAGGTGGCGTGAAGATGAATGAATGTGAGCCTTGCTGTTTTGACTCATCGTTATCCACTTTGGTTATTGAGTTTGATCAAGTTAAGAATGAAATAGCTTCCAAAAAAATTATATGGTCTCTTCAACTAAGACCAATTTCATGAATGATTTCCTAGAAATGGAAAGGCTTACTGCATTGGTAGATACAGAAAGCAAGGGGAAAAAATTTAAGCTTGGTATACTGACTTACACTGGGGAGCATATCGGCAGCATCAACCTTCAAGAAAGGGTTGTTGGGGGCATATCACTACCATGCGGCAGTAGCTTTCAGACTTCAAACTTTAGGATAAGGTTGTTTTATTGGGGGATGGTATCGTTATGACTTGTATTTAACATAGGGGTTTGGAGGTGGGAATATACCTAGGAGACAGTTAGAAGGCCAAAATTGTTAGTGATTGTGTATATAAGGTTAGTTAGGTAATTAGTGAAAGACACAGACTATTAGGAAGTTAGAGAGTTAGAATCACAGATGTGTACAAAAGGGGCATAGTTCCACTATTAGGCACTTTTTGGCTAAGTGACTGAGTTCATTCCCAGTGTGAAAGAAACTCTTTCGTGTGAAGAGCTTTGCTCTTGTATTCTTTCTTTGTAAATTCATCAATAATACAATTCCTTTCACCAATTTTCCATATCTTTCCATTGTTCCCAATACCCCCATTATTGTCAACTCTTGCCACTAAGCATTCAGGGCTGTGACAATATCAAGTTGAGGTTGGGAATGGCCACTAAGCATTCAATGCTGGTACTTTGCCTGTCATCCACAAAGCAATTGCAAGACCAAAGTAGTAAATAAGTGTTTGGAGGTGTACAATGGCCTAGGTGGGTCCATTGGGCCGAATTGTGGTATAATACAACTAATAAGGATGCCTCTAGTAAGACACCATTTAAGGCATTATATGGAAGAGACCCTCATATTCTTTTAAGGCATGGCATTTATGTTTCTGCCTTGTATTTTTTTTTCTGAATCCTTGGCAGAAAGAGAATCCATTTTGCAAGATCTTCATTCGAATTTGTTGCAAGCCCAGAATAGGAGGACTATCCATGTAAATTAGCACAAAAGAGAGGTACATTCAAACTTGATGATCTGGTGTATTTGAGGGTAAAGCCATATAGGTTGAAAACTGTTGCTAGAAGGGTGAATGAAAAGCTTAGGCCAAGGTATTATGTGCCTTTTTCAATTACCAGAAAATTATCAAGTTCATTCGGTGTTTGGTGTTTCACTTCTCAATAAAGTTACACATCCCAGCCTAATGTTCAACCATTGCCTTCCGTTTTGATTGATGAATGAGAATTACAAGTGGAGCTTGAAGCTGTGGTACAGTGGCAGCATCCAAACAAAGGTGCTTTGGAGGTATTGATCAAGTGGCGCATCTTACCAAAATTCGAAAACATAACGGAGGATTATTTCGGGATTAATAGGAAATTCCCAGATTTTCATTTTGAGGACAAAGTGCTAAAAATGGGGGGTGGCAGTATTGATGCGATTCAGCCCCTAAAAGAATACAAGAGGAATAAAGGGGGGAAAAGGTGGGTCCCCAGCAGCTGCGAACTCAACTAGGTTGTTGCAACCATCATAACTAACTTTAACACAATGGGAGGTGGTTTAAAAGAGCAGGGGAGTAGGGAAGTGGGGTCATCTGGAACCTTGGCTGGGATTTGGATCTGGGAGAGAATGGAGCCTCTCCAATTGCTCTACACTCTTCATTCTTGAATTCCAGTTCTGTAATATTTTCCATTAGTGTCTATCAGAGTTTACTTGTAATAGTCATCAAATTCCTTGTAATTTTGAGTTGAGGTGTCTCTGTACATTGTAATTCTTCATATTAATAAATACCAGTTTTAGTTTCCTATTCACATTTTTAATAAGTTCTGTAATTTTATAAGAGTGTGGTTGGAACTTCATCGGGGCTGTATCATGGAAGCATATAAGAGTGAATGACATCACATAAGGGTATCAGGGAATTTAGAATTGGGACTTGGCAGATAATAAGAGCACCCTCCAATTTGCTCTGGCTTTTTTTTTTTGGTGAGGAGAGGGCTCTGGCTTTGTTTCTGTTTCTTCCTTCATTTACATTTGCATTTTCCTGCAATTTTCATTTCTGCTTTTGATACTGGCATAATGAAAACTGCGACTATATTCACATAATTTTCAGCCTTTTCCCTTCTTTTTTGGGTTGAGTTTGTATCAGATTCTCATTCAGCTTTCTCACATACTATTATTTGTTTAACAGCACAGTGGCAAAAAGAATGTAGGACTGATTTAAATGGTGACTGGAAATAACAAAAAATGTAATCAGTTAAAAAATTGTTTCTTTCAAATTCAGGAGAGATAATGTACCCTGGAATGGAATATGTGATGATCATTGAAATCTAATCGATCAACATAAAGTGCTCCCATCTGCATCAAGTTATCTGCACTTAGAGATCATAAATGCAGAAAGAAATAAGCGGAAAAATAAAGGGAAGATCCACTTAAAAAGCTATATAGCTACATAGCGTGGCAGACAAAGGGTTTGGTGTGTGTCACTCTGGGACACCTATTACCCTTTCCTGTCTTTCAATTCCATAGAAGTTGATCCTTTTCTAGCATATATTACTATAATATACATCAGACAGTAATGACAAGCAGTCACCCACTTAATTATTTAATTCACCTACTGTATAGCTATTTTACTTATTGTAGAATGCTTTCAAGTTTAAGAATTTCATAACTAATGATTTTGAATAAAATGGTAGATAAGCTTTAACATGTTAGGATGAAATAGTCAATTGACATATTCGTATTTAGATTAATCTCCAATGGTTATCTTAAAAATACATCGAATTTAGATAAGGAAAGATAAATGATGAGGAATACCTTCTGAATCTGCTTCACAAAAGGTTCTGCAGAACCAATAGCAGAAACACATAATATAGTAGCTTCATGAAGAGCTGTCAATGGTATTTTGGCATTGACAATTCCCACCTCAAATAAGTAAGTTGGATCCATCTTTGTTAAGAATATAGGAACAGAGTCTTTAATTCCTTGGACCATTGAGTCAATATCCTTGAGAACATGCTCAGGAACCTGTGGATCTCCCAAAGTACAAATTTCAGTATTGTGTCATGTTTTTATAAATCTGCAAGCCTACATGCAACCTCAATGAGCAAACGCAAACAGATGAAAGACAAAACTTGCAAAAAGAATTTGCAAATTATTTTGTTGAAAAAGGAACTGCGAATGTTATTTTAACATACCAAGTCTGCATGATGGATTACAACTACATCTGCTCGCTTAAGTGCAGTCAAAGGTTCCCTCAAAGGTCCAAGCGGCATTAGTTGAAGGTTTCCCCAAAGAGTTAATCCATTAACCATTACAATATCCAAATCACGCCACAAGCTCCAATGCTACCTTACACGTAAATAATATGATTGAGGCATTTTTATGATCGTCATTACGAAGAAAATCACGAAATATTATATCAACAAAGAAAGAGATGGGGGGATGGGGAAGTGTTGCATTACCTGCATTGCATCATCAAGAACTACAACCCCAATTTTTTCTGAATCAAGAGATTGGACCTTCCCATCAAGATATTGTTTCTCATACCATGAACTCTTACCAGTATCAATGTAGCCATATTTCTGGATGAAATGAGTTGCAACAGCAGCTCGATTAGCTCCAACACCAAACTTAGTTGGTGTCCCAAGCAAATGCCTCCGAAGCATGCTGACTTCATCACCACCGCCATAACCCTGCCAAAAAAGATACATATGAATCAAGCAAGGCAACTTACTGACTAAAATATGAAATGAACAGATCAACAGACATTGACTACTTCAATTAGAATTTGACATGAAAGGTACGATATCTTCAACAACTTAGGTCTTAGGGTATGGAAAATCAAGAAATTCCTAAAGGTATCATGGAACACACATTAGCCACTGTAACATATATTCATTAACCAATTATCAAACTGATTTAATCATTAATAATTAACCATAAACTAAATTAACAATTTATGCAATAGAACAAACTATTTGTCGAGCTGAGGTAATTAATCACTTTTAAACTGAATTAAGAAAAAGGAAAAAAAACAAAATACCCTGGAAAGAAGGAGGGGTGAAATTCCGGAACGAGCAAAGAAGAGAGCAATGAACTCAACCATTGGTGTCTTCCCATTACCTCCCCAAGTCAAATTCCCAACACTGATAACTGGAATTGGCAAACTACACACAAAACAACAACAACATTCACATTACCGTTGGATTTGAAAGAGAGAAGAAAGGAAGATGGGTTAGTTAGTTAGTTACCGGTGGATATGAAAGAAGCGGTGTTGGTAAAGGGAGTGGCGAAGTGAGAGAGTGAGTTTGTAGAGAGAAGAGGCAAATGAAAGAAAAGGAATGAGAGAGCCGTGAAATGGAGAGAGCTTTGACACATTCACATTATCAGTGTATGCTATCTCTTTCACTATTCTTCTCAATTTCTCCATCAATCCAACCAACCAACCCATTTCCCTCACCCTACGCTATAAACGAGAAACTACTGGTATATTTATGTTTCAATTAGCTAGATAAAGCTGCTATGAATTAAATCAGTTAATTATAATTAAGATTTTCTACCAGGCGTATACTTATAATTTTTTTTGTTACTACTATATTGTAACCGTTAATTTCTGTCAATCTAATGATTATAATTTATTGGGTTATACTTATTAATTAATTATTAATTTCCAATAAATTATAACCGTTAGATTGATGGAAATTAACGGTTACGATTTAGTAGTAATAAAAAGAGGTAGTAACTATAATCCTTCCCTTTTCTTAATTAAAAATTTGACGTATTAAAAAAATTAAAAGTAAGTAATTACAAATATTTAGTAAGAGGCATTACATGTTTTTTTATGATTATGAGCGTCCAATTATGGAAAATTATCTAGAATTCTTATTATTGAGAGTAATATCTCATCCAGCTATGGGTTGCCAATTGGAGGTTCAGTAATCATATCTCATGTTCTTTAATTCCATTTTGTATGTGAAGATGGAAATTTTGAAGAGGTTGTATGTATAGTTGACTTTATCATACAACCAAGGAATATTTGGTGATTGAGGCATGTAGTTATTGTTAATGACTTTTGGCATAGCATATGTTGATATGAGTAAAGGTAAACATTAGATTTCACCAAGATCTGTGTATGATCTCAAGGATTAGTAAAGTCAAAGAGTGGTTGTCGGAGCAAATAAGGCATGGATAATGAGTGACTCATATTAAATCTTGTAATTGGGGTATATGAATGAATTGAATCAACACTTAAAAGAGAGGGATTTCAGAGACTGTGTAAGTAGTCTGAGACTGTACAGTTAGTGATAACTTATAAAAATTAATTGATACTTTATATATTAACAAAATGTATCTACTTTTTGGTAGCCAAAAATGAAAGAACTCCATATAGTTAAACGTACATGACTTGGAGTAATTTTGGGATGAGTAACCTCCTGAGAAAACATCTCATGAAGTGTATGAGTGATGACAAAGCACGCTGAAAAGTCTCGTGTTAGTTTGTGCGAACAATTATTGATTCTTAAAGCGGTCGGGTGTTATAAGTGGTATCAGTGCATAGTCTCTCTTCTAGTACGGTGTGATTCGAGAACGAACCAGACAGAAGTTGGTGGGCATGTACATCCCATGGGCTGGCAAGGGTAGTGATTGCCGGTGCAAAAGAGGCATAGACAATGAGCGACTCATGCCAAATCTTGCAGCTGGTAGTACATGAATGAATCGAATCAACACCCGAAAAAGAGAGATTCCGGAGACTATGCAGTTATGGGAATGTATAGTTTGAGATAACTTCTAAGAGTTAATTGGTATTACTTATATTAACAAGATACATCTATTTTTCGGTAGCTCGGAATAAAAGAACTCTGTAGTTAAGCATACTTGACTTGGAGCAATTCTGGGAAGGTTGACCTCATGAAAAATTGTGAGTGAAGACAAAACATATTAAAAAATCTCATGTTAATTTGTGGAAAAAAATCATTGATTGTTGAAGCGACCGGGGAAGTTGCAGTTCATTTGAGAAATTTTTGTGATTTTGTTTGTAGCCTCGTTTTGTAATTAGTGGACATGTGGTTGATATGAAGTGTGAAGACTTGATGGATGCATAAATGTTGTATTATTTTTTTATTTTTTGTATATCAATGTTGTATTAATTTTTTATTTTTTATTTGGTTAATTTAGTTAACAGAATGAGTAAGTAATTTCATCAGTATGTTTATATTGCAAATTTGCTGATTTTGTCTCTCCCCAATTCGGACCATTTTATAATTGTCCTTGAAATTGGAGTAAGTGACAACACGTACTCGAGTAAGTAAAAATACTTAATTGAGTAAATAGGGATTGGATGACTTGGAATATGCTATCTCACTCCGGTAATTTCCTTGGAATTGGACTTCCATTTAGATGTGTTATTATACAAATAACATTAAAAAATTTAGGAAACTGAAGTGAAATAATCCTTCACTTAGCAGGAATACAAAATATTTAAGGTTTGAAGATAGGGAAAAAATAAATTAAAATATTATTTTTTTAATAAATAATTACGAATAAGTTGCTATTTTGAACCTAATTATGAATATATTGCACTCATTCACGCTTAAATTGGGCGTGACTCCCAAGACCTTCGCGCCTAATCGTGACTCGTCTGAGGTTGACATGTGGCACAAAAAGTTAATAGTTTAATCATAAAATTTTGTAAGGCCATAATTTTTGACTCGGATATCCGAATCAAGTAATTCTTTTTTTGATTCTACGTAACTTTTTAAGATCTACGCAATGACATCTCATTTGATATATTTTATCTCTCACAAACATATTTCAAATTTGCAACAATGGTACTATAAAGATAGCACCAAAGTGGATTAGCTCATCTATAAATAAGGATACTTAATGTCATATTAAAATATATACTTCTACCAAGTGTTTGAAAAAAATAATGTACAAGGTTATTGAATTGCAATATGTATCGTGTATCATTTGTCCAATTTTTCACATCGTGAATCATATCAAATCGAAAGATACATAATATAATAAAAAATAATTTAAAAATTTATAACTTTTTTATGAATTTTATCGAACCGTATCGTAAGTTACATCCTTATGTTTTACGACTTTTTTCTATAAAGCCAATTAAATTATGTATGAATAAGAGAAATTAGAAATAAATACATTTAAAAGAAAAATTAATAAGGAACTAATGGGTATATAAAAGAAAACTAAACCTGATATCGAACCATGAACTCTAAAGTTTGGAAACGACTCTTATACAAATAATGGTTGAGTCTTTACGACTGGATTCGTTTATTTTATTTATTAATACAGATTCTTCAATTGATTTTTTAGTTAAATCACAAATCAAATCTTTATTTTTTTCCTTATTAATAATAATTTTTTATTTTTTATTTTTAATTTATATCACAAAACAAATCTTTATTTATTTTTTATATTAAAAATTAAATTTTTTGATTTTTTAATTTAAATCACAAATCAAATCTTTATTTATTATTTTATATTACATCACAAACCCAGAACTCGGAGGCTTCTGGGTTTAAATGCTCTTATAATATTATTATTGCAAATTTGAATTATGTTTGTGAGAGATAAAATATATCAAATGAGATGTCATTGCGTAGATCTCGGAAAATTATGTGGAATCAAAAAAAGAATTACCCGATTCGGATATCCGAATCAAAAGTTATGACTTTTTAAAGTTTTACAGTTTATACGTTGATTTTTTTGTGCCACTTGTCAACACCAGACGAGTCATGCCCAGATTATATATGAATGTCTTAGGAGTGACGCCTAACTTAGACGTGAATAGTTACGTCTAATTTGGGCATGAATAAGTGCAATAGATCTATAAATAATTTTGAAACAACTATATATTCATAATTATTTTATTAAAATAATAATATTTTAATTTTTTTTCCTTGAAGTTAGTGTATAATGTTTCGGGGTAAGCTTACACTTAAGATCATAATTGGGTAACTTACTAGGTCAACACGCAAAAATAGTTTGAATATCTTATATAATATGTTGGAATAATTTCCTTATTTTTTTTATATTTAATTATTCATTTTCTATTTAGTTATATTTCTACGTCTATTATTAGTATAAATAAGGATGAGTACTTTAAGCTTACCAAAAAAAAAAAAAGGATAAGTACTTTATATTTTGTATCACTGATGTGCCTATGGTATATGTAGTTTTCCAAGTTAAAAATAATAAGAATTAAGTCATAAAATAGCAGTTTATATACACATTTGCTTATTATATTGACTTTTCCATTTCAATGACATTTCTCACCTATTTGTTATGTTTATATAAGGAGAAAATAATGAAAATACAAAATTTTAAAAAACTTGGTGGCGCGAATCCACACGGTTGGTGGTGCTATGCTGCATCAGTTTGCTAGGCCAAATTCCAGAGTTTTGGCGCGATCTCGTGCCAGTTTTCCGAAAATAACATCACCGTGTTTTTGAAGGGCAATTTTGGAAGAAGCAAGAGAGGGACTATAAAAAGGGTGCTTCATGGACAGAATTAGGGATTCCATCATCAGAGAAAATCGTTGTGCTTCAGAGAGAGAGTTCTGGAGAGATCTTCTTATCATCTTTGTTCTTCCATTTTTCTATTTTCTAGTTTATGTTGAATCTTCATAGATCAGCCATGACCATGGTTGGCTAGTACTATTTATTATAGTTAGGGTCACAAACCCTATGTGAACTCTTGTTACAACAGATTGATTTATTTTTACTCTTTTATATATTTACATTTATCTCTACTCTGTGCGTAATTTCTATCCTTTTTGTTAGAACTGATCAATCTAATAGTTTATCATAATTTGAGGGTTAGAGCACTAGATAGGAATATTGGGGTTTTGATCTTGAAAGAAAGTAGAATAACAATTTGTATGTGTGCTAGGAATAAACGTATATATTATTGCAGCTGTTTAATTTATCGTGTTCATTGCTTAATTCCATGAGGAACATTGCAAGGAATTGATGTTCCAATTGGGTTAAAGGGTTAACCTTGCAAGGAATTGAGGGTTAGCTACTTAATACTTTTACATGATAAATTATCCGAGTATTTATTTAAATGAGTATTTTAAATCAATCCAGAGTAAAAAGCGGGGATCATATGGTGAGTGCACTCTAGCTACGACGCTTTCTCATATTTTATAAAATCAATCTCTGTTTTATTTTTCATAACAAAAATCCAAAAATACATTTTTATCTTTAGTTCTTATTGTTACTCAAATCCATAATATTTTTCACATCTATTTATGATATACATGGATATTACTTCATGTTTTATTTTCAGTGCTTTGTTATTTGATTATAGACATTATTTGGTTATGTGCCATATTTGGTGAGCATGAGGGTTGTCCATGCCACATTGATATCAGACGTGTTTGATTTTACTTGAGTTGTATAATTGTATATGAATATTGTCCGATCTATGTGTTGTAGTTCCGTGACTAGATGCATATATATTGATGAGGTTACTTAGTTAGTTATTTATTGCAATTTACATACATGCGATATTTTGAAAATGAATAAGTAATCACTTGGTTAATAATGAATAATTCATAATTGGAAAGAAAAAGTTAGTTTTCCCATTTAATTAGCTGCCCTGTTACCATTTGTATGTTTAATACACCGGGTGCACATGGGGCGTTACAATGACAGTAGTGGTGGTACGATGACAGTGGCGGTGGTCGTGTTGGGATGGTGGTGGTGGTAGAGAGTAATTGAAAGAGACAGATGTGCCTCATTTTGTACCGGGTAACAAAAACGCATAAATCTTTTTATTCTTTTTTCTATTCCGGTCCCAGCACATAAATTGTACCGATTCATTCTCGGGAACAAAAAAAAATGGTTTTGTCAAACACTATTTCTATCTATTTCTGTTCCTGGGAACAAAAATTGAAAAATAAAATAAAATGATTCTGAGAACGTTGTCATGCACATCCTAAAAGAGTTTGGCAAAATAATATTCTATATGATTCATACACTTTTGGATATTTGTAATCTCACATAAGTTTTAAGCAAAGAATAATTAAAACTTCTTGTTGGGGAAAGTATTTAGAGAAACTGGCAGAATAACTTTTCTATTAAAAAATTAAAGAGGTAGGCTAGTGATCTTGAAAATAGTTTTGAAGGGGGATAAAACACTCATTCGAATGTTGAGTCCTTTGAGTTAATAAAGAGACTTAGAGCTAACAATTTTCGTGTGCAGGCTAGAGCTAAACATTGAGTCCTTGAGTTACAAATATTATGAATTGATGCGTATGAAAACATATTTCTTCAGCAGTTCAAATTCCAACAAAATAGCATAAATCAGGTAGCATCTTCCTTCAAAGTTACTGCATACTTGTTCTTTACATTGGTACTCTAGATATTAATATGTCATCATATTAGTTTATATAGACTTTTATTATTAAATTAGTCTTTCAAATATATAAAATAATTAATAAATTTTTCATTTTGTATTTTCATTTTAATTTTTCATAAGAATGAATATGTAGTATTTTATATATTTAAAATGTTAATCTGAGTAACTGTTAGCGTCTGTTTTTTTTTTTCCTTTCATCTTATTTAAAATAAATGTTAAAAATCTTACAAAAAAACTTCAGAAGAATAAATATATAAATTCTGAACACTCCGATCTCTTGAACATCTTGATTATAAATTTGTTATACGAAAAATAAATTAATATTCCAAACATGTATTGAAGTTATTTATTCTAAACATACATGTAATCTGATCGACATTTAATTTCAAATTTACATTAAATTATTATACTATATATAGGATTAATTCGAAAAGTTTTCTATACTCCATAATTTATTCTCCGTTTTGTCAAGAACGCTGACTTTTTTTTTTTTTTTTACTTTGAATAATAAAGACCCCACTTTTTTATATATTTTATAAAGGGATAGATCCTTTGACACCACCGGTGTCAAACTTTGAAATTTGACATCAAATCATAATCGTTGATTTTCTCCAATCAATGGTTATCATTTATTGGGAATTACATTTATTAATTAATCATTAATTTCCAATAAATGATAACCGTTGATTGGCGGAAATCAACGGTTATGATTGGGTGTCAAATTTCAAAATTTGACACCGGTGTCAATGCATCCTATCCCTTTTGTAAAAATCTATTTTATATATTTTTCGTGAGATAATTCCTTTTTTTTTTTTTTTTTAAAGTTGAACCAAAATTATTGTGGGGTAAGGTTTAGACTCAAGTGATACTGAATATTTCTTTAACTGTAAAGAACCACTTCAACCCAAAATCTTAAGGTATTGGGTGAGAGCATTTTTAATGATTTATATTATTCTCTAACACCCCCTCATTAATTAATCATTAATTTTCAATAAATGATAACCGTTGATTGGCGGAAATCAACGGTTATGATTGGGTGTCAAATTTCAAAATTTGACACCGGTGTCAATGCATCCTATCCCTTTTGTAAAAATCTATTTTATATATTTTTCGTGAGATAATTCCTTTTTTTTTTTTAAAGTTGAACCAAAATTATTGTGGGGTAAGGTTTAGACTCAAGTGATACTGAATATTTCTTTAACTGTAAAGAACCACTTCAACCCAAAATCTTAAGGTGTTGGGTGAGAGCATTTTTAATGATTTATATTATTCTCTAACACCCCTCATTTTTAATGATTTATATTATTCTCTAACACACCCCCTCACGAGAGTATTTTTAATGATTTATATTATTCTCTAACACACCCCCTCACACAAGAACCCTTTGGGCTAGAAGCGTGTATATTGCACACGACCAATTTTTGGTTTACCTTTTGTGTTTTTTATTTTATTTTAATTCCACATTAAAGTGGGGCAGCGGTGAGGATCGAACTTGTGACCTTGTTCACTCAAGTTCTGATACCAGATAAAGAATCACTTCAACCAAAAATCTTAAGGTGTTGGGTGAGAGTCTTTTTAATAATTTATATTATTCTCTAAGAAGAAATATCGCTGAGAGATTTTAATTGAACATCTTCATGTTTCTTCTACATCTAGTTAAAGTCGAATTAATTTAATTATCAAAAGTACTTATTTTCAAAAATATTTTAACTTAAGAATATTATTTTTATTTTTTTGTAGTTTTATTACAAAAATATTATTTAAGTTTAATTTTTTTGGAAAAAATCTCAACCCAACCTATGATCAGATCGGATCGATTTGGATTCAAAAAACAATCTCAATATATTTATTTAGTTCAATTCCAACTCAATTTTCTTACCATTTTTTTTATTTAGTTCAATTCCATTTTTTATTTTTTTTGGGTTAATACTGATCTTACCCAACTTGCACTTTGTTCCTAAATTATATATTTTAGCCTTAAAAGCACAAATTTTAAATTCAAATAATCAACATAAGCATCATATCACCTTATCCGATAAGCCAACCCTTGAGTTTGAGCTAATTTCTTTAAGTATCATAAATTTGAAGTATTATATTACTATGGGTTTTATATTTCTTATTCAAAATTGTAGAGACAAAAAGCATGTGGGACCCGTGTGTTAGAAAAAATTATGTGTAGGACCCACGTTGCCACGAAAATCGAATGGTGTATAGGAAAATTCAAATTCTCATGTTAAATGAGAATTATAAGACCCTATTACTATATACCTTTTAACAAATATATGATATAAATTTGGGTTTTATAATTCTTATGTTAAATGAGAGTTGAAATCTTATGTTGTAGAGATAAAAAACATGTGGGACCCATGTGTTAGAAAAAATTATATGTAGGACCCATGTCAGCACGGAAATCGAAGGGTGTGTAGGAAAATTTGAATTCTCGTGTTGAATGAGAATTACAAAACTCTATAAATTTATGCATATCATAGAGTAAATTAAACGTCCAGTTATAAGTTTATCAAAAAAAAAAAAAGTCCAGTTATAAGAGCTTTTTTATAACTGAAATACATTTTATGCATGTACAAAATTATTATTGTTGTGATTGTCCTCGGAGAATGTTACCCCTTGTTGGAACATTGGATTCATTGAGCTTTGCTACTGGAGGAAGGATGATACTAATCTCCCTTCAAAAAGAGAGGCATGTCCTCTACCATAAGCTTTGTTTGGGAGTTTGGAGGGGAGGGGAGGGAAAGGAAGGGGATTCATAGGGAAGGGAGAGGAAGGAAGGGAAGTTAATTGAAGGATATTCTATTCTCTTGTTTGTGAGTTAAAAAAAATGATAAGGGAGAAATTGGAGGGTCAATGAAATATTTTTACAATTTTACCTTTTTTTTAAAATAATATAATTATTATATTTTACAAATAAAATTAAATTTAAAAATTCTAAACAAAATTATTTATGTATTTTACACATGGGGAGGATCCACCTACCACCGAAAAAATTTACAACTCGTACAACCAATTTACTCACCGTTGATTTTTGTCAATCTAACAGCTATAATATACTGGGAATTAATAAATATGACACAAATTTTTTTAAATTTTTTAATAAATCATAATCGTTAGATTGATGAAAATCAACGGTAATTAAATTGGTTGTAAGAGTTGTAAACTTTATTTGTGGTAAGTGAATCCGTTCCCTTTTCACAATACTAGAAAAGAACATATTTTCAATGAGAATTCTACGTTGCAAAAGACAAAAACTCCGTCAGAAAAATATTTTTTCGTCGGTATATTTTTCATCGAAAGGTAACGAAATTTTTATCAAATGAAAGTTTTTTACACAATTAAATTTTCTGTCAAAATTTTTGACGGAATTTAGTTGCGTCAAAAGTTTTGATGAAAATGATTTGTTAAATATTTTTCGACGAAAAAACTTGCATCAAAAGTTTTGATGGAAAAAAGAGTTCCTTCAAAAATTTTAATGGAATATTTTCCGTCCAAGATTGTAAGAACTCGCACCGCTAATTAAGGTAACTATGAATTAATTATGATAATTAGGGAATGATTCCATAATTAAATTGCTATATTTTCATAATCATTTATTAAAATAGTAATATTTTAATTTTTTTTGCCAATTTCTTTAAGTATCATAAATTTGAAGTATTATATTACTATATGCCTTTTTAACAAATATATGATATAAATTTATGCATATCATATAGTAAATTAAACGTCCAGTTATAAGAGCTTTTTTATAACTGAAATACATTTTATGCATGTACAAAATTAATATTTTTGTGATTGTCCTCGGAGGTCGACCCGAATTTTACCCCTTGTTGGAACATTGGGTTCATTGAGCTTTGCTACCGGAGAAAAAATGAGACTAATCTCCCTTCGAAGAGAGAAGCATGTCCTCTACCATAAGGCTTTGTTTGAGAGTTTGGAGGGGAGGGAAAGGAAGGGGATTCAGAGGGAAGGGAGGGGAAGGAAGGGAAGGTAATTGAAGGGTATTCCCTTCCATTGTTTGGGAGTTAGAAAAATGATAAGGGAGAAATTAGAGGGTCAATGAAATAGTTTTACAATTTTACATTTTTTTATAATAATATAATTATTATATTTCACAAATAAAATTAAATTTAAAATTTCTAAACAAAATTATTTATGTATTTTTCACTCGGGGGAGGATCCACCTACCACCGAAAAAGTTTACAACTCTTACAACTAATTTACTCACCGTTGATATTTGTCAATCTAACGGTTATAATTTATTGGGAATTAATAAATATGACACAATAAATCTTATTAATCTTCAATAAATTATAACCGTTAGATTGATGAAAATCAACGGTGATTAAATTGGTTGTAAGAGTTGTAAACTTTATTTGTGGTAAGTGAATCCGTTCCCTTTTCACAATACTAGAAAAGAACATATTTTCAATGAAAATTCTACGTTGCAAAAGACAAAAATTCCGTCAGAAAAATATTTTTTCGTCGGTATATTTTTCATCGAAAGGTAAAGAAATTTTTATCAAATGAAATTTTTTACACAATTAAATTTTCTGTCAAAATTTTTGATGGAATTTAGTTTCGTCAAAAGTTTTGATGAAAATGATTTGTTAAATATTTTTCGACGAAAAAACTTTCATCAAAAGTTTTGATGGAAAAAAGAGTTCCTTCAAAAATTTCATTGGAATATTTTCCGTCCAAGATTGTAAGAACTCGCACCGCTAATTAAGGTAGTTATGAATTAATTATGATAATTAGGGAATGATTCCATAATTGACCCTAATAATTATTATGAGGCTTTAATAATTATAACTAGTAGGTAAGAATGCTGAAAGTCGCTTTTCGGAAGAAAAATGCAGATACCGGTTCTGCTACCCGGTATAAATGCGTACCGGAAAAGTATCCCGAAAAATTATAACGAGTGCATGATAATTACTAGATAATGTAGGACTTGTAAAACAAGTTTCAAGTCAAAATAATGTGATCTTATGCCAGAACTGATACTGGCTATGGAAAAGCGCGTACCGGAAAGGTGCTCAGAAAAATAAAATAAAATATGAAAAATCTTAGAAAAATGAGTAGGTCTAGATTCCAAAGTTTGGGATCAAGATCTTTTGCATTGCTATTAAGGCTAATACTGCGATTTATGACCAATTGCCTTTAAATACTCACTCTTAGGCACAAAACCCTAGGTTGCATTATTCTCCTACGTGGGTTTTGGGTGGCTGAAAGGGTGGCTACTGTTTCATTGACTCTCATTCACCATTTCTTGAGTCTTGGACCATTTTCCTCCATGATTCTTCCTTCTTCTTCTTACAAACACATAGTATGGTGGGTTGTGAGGGTGTGAAGTGGTGCTTGCTATACACTCAGCCACTGTTGGGTGAATTCTTGAGGGCTGGTTTGGAGAGTTGAGTGTGGTGAGTCATGATCATGGCATTTTGAGGTCCAAGTGGTGACCTTGGTGGGGGAAAAAACCAACCTTGTGGTGCCATTTTCGTGCTCCTACTTGGTCTGAGTTTGAGGAGCTGTTGGTGAGCTCCAAGTGTCCTCATTCCCCTATTTTTTGAGCTTTGGTAAGCTATACCAACTATGATCATGAGTTTAAATGCTTAAAAATGGAACCTTGATGCATGTATTTATCTAAGTTTATAACTTAAGGGTGGGGAAGGTTAAACACACCTAGAAATGCATGTTTTAGTGTCTATAATCGGTTAAAGTTGGACCCTTTGGACTGGATATTCATGAAATGCAGAAATTGCATTCTGTCGTGAGATATCCGGATATTTGTCGAACAGATATCCAGATATCAATATCCGGATTTGGCATCCGGATATTCATATCCGGATATGGGACCTAGATATCCGGATATGGTATATCCGGATATGGTCAGTGTGATATCCGGATATTGCATATCCGGATATGTCCCTTGTAATATCCGGATATTCTGGGTTTCGAAGAATAGTGGCTGTGCTGTGTGAACAGTAGGCTATTGGGGGTTTGTGGACCCTAGATTAAGGAAGTTGAACTTCTGTAATTAATGAACTAAGTCAGAATCATGTGATTAAGGGCTTATGGCTTTGAGGGAAGCCTTAAGACGTAAAACGTAAAGGAAAGGCGTAGTCTTTAAGTTGTATGCTTGTGATGCATAATAATGATATATTATTGCTCCATAACAAATTGTGATACTGCTGTGTTTGGACTTGAGAGTGGTTGGACTCTTGACTTGGATTGATTGCTTGCAAGGTAAGCTTTCATGTCCTCGGTTTAGCCATGTTGTGGTTCCACCACGTCCCATGGGGATGTGGTTTATGCATGCTGTATTACATGCTTTGATGTTTTGGAAATGCTGTTGAGCTAGTATATGCAATGTGCTTTTATGATATGCATGTGATGTCCACCTATACGGTAAGCCTGAGTATGTGGTACATACAAGATGGTGAGGCTGTGGGTGAGGTGCAAGCAGTGTTCCTTGTACTTATGTGGGTATAGACGTATTCCTGTATTTCTCTGGCCAGTAGATTGTATAAACACACATGGCACGAATATCTGTTGCACTGCATAGTTTTGGAACTAATATTGGAAATATTGCTTTTGAACTTATATTGCACATGTAAGTGAGCTTGGGGTGGAAGATCCTTGAGGACCCATTGTCTTACTGACATTTCTTGTTTAGAGATCTCACCCCACGTTTGGGGACGCTTATTTCAGGTTCAGGTAATGTTGAGACCTCAGGTGGCAGGAGGCCAGAGTTGAGTTAGACTTATATGTATTATGCTGACATGCTGGATGCTGGTTAATTGACTACTGTTTATGTTTTCAGTTATGATTATGTTGAAACTGTTATTGGGCATTGTGCGTTATTTGGTGAGCATGGGGTTTGTCCATGCCACATAGACTTGTTATCGTCTTCTTTAGTAAAGTTGTATTAAAGTATCATGATTTATGGTCCAAGCTATGTGTTGTAGTCCTGTGACTTTAGATACTCACATTATATTTATATATGAGGTATTCAGTTAGTTGTCTTGCAATTTACATACAGGTAGTATTTTATGAAATTGATTAAGTAATCAAGTTGGCTAAGGTTAATGACGTCATAAATGAATTAAAGAAAAAGTTATTCCGCATTTTAATTAAGCGTGGCTTAATACGATAGTATGTTAACAATCCGGGTTAACACGGGCTGTTACATTTTATGGTATCAGAGCACTTTCTAGGGAAAAGCCTGTATGTATTGCAATAACTTAGGATGTTTCGTTGCGTGTCTACTTTGTGTTCTCTCTGATTGGTGTGTATTATGATAATGCATATGTGACCACATGGCGTGGGCCTGATCAACTCATTCTTTGTGTAACTTGTGCAGAGTCATGGTGCCACTAAGGAGGAACCCGAGTACGAGTGAGGATCAACCGGATCCTATCTTGGCTGCATTGGCTGAGATGCAGGCGGCCCGACTAGCCGACCAGGAGGCCATGAGGTTGGCAAACCAGGCGATGTTGGACGCCATCAGAGAGGCGAACAGGCGAGCCACCGCAGAGATTCTGGAGGAGAACCGAATGGCCAACATGACTATGATGAGGGTCATGTTGGAGGAGATGAAGGCTGGTCCTGCTGCTGGCCAGTGTCCTCCACCACCGCCACCGCCTCCACATAGTCAACAAGAGGACACCTAGAGTTAGATGGGTGAGGGTAGCCATTTGACGGGGGCTATGCAAGCCGTTCCCATTTTTGCTGAGGATCGAGATGAGATCGACCGCTGGCTGAATGCTTTCCGCAAGCATAAGCCACCTACGTTTGATGGGTCCTACGACCCCATTGCTGCTGCTAGATGGCTTCAGGCCCTGGACAAGATATTCAGGGTGATGCAGTGCACCGATCCACAGAAGCTGATGTTCGTCACATACATGCTGGAGGGCGATGCCCACGAGTGGTGGACGAACACCTCCCAGGTGTTCGAGATGCAGGGGCATGTGATGACATGGCCGTTCTTTGAGGACTGCTTTCTAGGCCAGTACTTTCCTTATGACGCTCAGGAGAGGAAGCAGGGAGAGTTCGACAGATTGGTTCAGGGCTCGTTGTCTGTGGACGAGTACTTAGCCAAGTTTAATGAGCTTGTCAAGTTTGCTCATTTCCGTATGGCGAGGCCGACTCCCATCTTTTTAGCTGCTAAGTTCCGGAGGGGACTTAATGAGGACATTGCTGGACATCTTGCTGGTTCTGCTTCGAGAGACTTCGGGGCTTTGGTACAGCAGTGTCGGGACATTGAGGACTTCTGCAGTGCGAGTCAGGCCAAGAAGGCCAAGATTGAGGTGCCACAGGGTACTGGTGGTTCCGCTTCCTAGAGAGACAGGAAGTTTGGGAACAAAGGAAAAGGAAAACAGTTGGCGGCTAAACAAGCGCCAAACCAGTTTAAGAAGACTTCTACTCAGGGGAACACAGCTAGATCTCCTGCTCCCAGATGCTCGGGATGCGGGAAATTACATTTTGGGCCGTGTGCTACAGGCCAGTTGATATGCTTCCAGTGTGGCAAGGAGAGCCACTATTCCAGAGATTGCCCGACGGCGAGAGTTGCTGCAGTGCAGGCAGTGCCCTTACAGATGGTTCCTACTGGGGCACCAGTCGTGCCACCTACTACTGGGCGTGTGTACACCCTTTGATCGTCAGCAGTCGGACAGAGCTCCGAACCTGGTCAGAGGTAATGTTACCATTGGTGGTTCAGCTGTTGATGTGCTTTTTGATTCCGGGGCAACGCATTCATTTGTTGCTACCCCTATTGCTGTGGGGCTTGAGTTGCCCAGTGATGTGCTTTCTCCACCGATGCGGGTGACCACCGCCACCGGAGAAAAATGTTTGACCTCCACTGTCCATCACGATGTTGTGTTTTAGTGGGATGGCCGTGACTTCTTGGTAGATCTGATAGGATTGCCGATGGCCAACTTGGAGATTATTCTGGGCATGGATTGGCTGTCCAGAAACTGTGCATTGATTGATTGTTGTGCCAAGAGAGTGGTGATGTCTCCGGGTGGGTCCACAGCCAGTTCCTCACCGTTCATTTCAGTCCTGGAGGCGAGGAGGGCCTTGAGAGCAGGGGCATTTGGCTATGTCATGTTGGGAAGTTTGGTGAGTGGGACAAAGGAGGATCTCACTGGCATTCCTGTGGCGAGGGAATTCCTCGAGGTGTTTCCCGAGGAGATTCCTGAGTTTCCACCGCAGAGGGAGATAGAGTTCTCCATTGATTTATTGCATGGTGTGGGGCCTATCTCATTGGCTCCATATCGGATGTCGCCACCGGAGTTGGCAGAGCTGAAGAAACATATTGAAGAGCTTTCAGCGAAAGATTTCATTCGGTCGAGTGTGTCTCCTTGGGGAGCACCGGTCATTTTTGTGAAAAAGAAAGATGGGACTATGCGATTGTGCACCGACTACAGACAGTTAAACAAGGTGACAACTGTAAAGTCCCACATCGGTTGGAGAGGGGAACGAAGCATGCCATATATATGGGTGTGGATACCTTTCCTAGTGGAGGCCTTTTGGGGGTAACCCCAGAACGTAAAACCGTGAGTCCCGGAAGGGGGGCAAAGCGGACAATATCTGCTATAGGGATTGAGGCTGTTACAAATGGTATCAGAGCCTGGTCCTGGACCGGTGTGTACAGCGGGGACGCTGTATTCCCAGTGGGGGAGGATGTAAAGTCCCACATCGGTTGGAGAGGGGAACGAAGCATGCCATATATATGGGTGTGGATACCTTTCCTAGTGGAGGCCTTTTGGGGGTAACCCCAGAACGTAAAACCGTGAGTCCCGGAAGGGGGGCAAAGCGGATAATATCTGCTATAGGGATTGAGGCTGTTACAACAACCAAGAACAAGTATCCCCTTCCACGCATTGATGATTTGTTGGATCAGCTCAGCGGTGCTTACGTATATTCCAAGATTGATCTCCGGTCTGGATACCATCAGATACGGGTAAAGCCGGAGGATTTCCCAAAGACAGCATTTCGCTCGAGGTACGGGCATTATGAGTACTTGGTGATCCCGTTTGGACTCACCAATGCACCCGCAGTGTTCATGGATTACATGAACAGAATCTTCCAGCCGTACCTGGATCAGTTTGTGATCGTCTTCATTGACGACATTTTGATTTACTCCAAGACAGTGGAGGAGCATACTGAGCACTTAAAGATTGTTTTGCAAGTGTTGAAAGAGAAAAAGCTGTATGCAAAACCGTCAAAATGTGAGTTTTGGCTCAAGGCGGTGAAATTTCTGGGTCATGTGATTTCCGCTGATTGAGTTGCGGTTGATCCTAACAAGATTGAGGCCGTGATGGATTGGGAGAGGCCCAAGACGGTTACAAAAGTGAGAAGCTTCTTGGGTTTGGCTGGGTACTACAGGAGGTTCATAGAGGGATTCTCCAAGATGGTGCTACCGATGACTCGCCTTACCCGAAAGGAGACTCCATTCGTGTGGACACATGAGTGTGAGGAGTACTTCCAGGAGTTGAAGGAGAGACTGACTACCGCTCCTGTGTTAGTCCTTCCTGATCCTGCGGAGCAGTTTGAGCTTTATTGTGATGCCTCTGGTAAGGGGTTAGGCTGTGTGTTGATGCAGAAAGGAAAAGCTATTGCTTATGCTTCAAGACAGTTAAAACCCCATGAGGAGAACTACCCGACTCACGACTTGGAGTTGGAAGCTATTGTTTTTGCTTTCAAGATTTGGAGGCATTACCTGTTCAGCATGAAGTTTGATGTATTCAGTGACCACAAGAGTCTGAAATATCTCTTTGACCAGAAGGAGTTGAACATGAGACAGCGGAGATGGATGGAGTTCTTGAAGGACTACGACTTTGAGTTGAGGTATCATCCTGGCAAGGCCAATGTGGTAGCCGATGCTTTGAGTCAGAAATCCGTGAGCTTATCCAGCTTGATGATGAGCGACTATGAGGTGATTGAAAAGTTCAGAGATTTGAGAGTGAACTCCTTGTTTTGGGGCGCACTGCTTGAGTTGGAAACAACAAAAGTGATTAATAAGCTGATGGAAAAGATTAAAGAGGCGCAAGTGCAAAGAGAGTGCCTAGATTATGTGAAGAACCAGGACGGTGTGTCTTGGAATGAGGATGGTTTGTTGCTGTTTCAGAAGAGGGTTGTTATCCCTCGAGGGCCGTTAACTGAGGAGGTTATGGCAGAGGCTTATAAGGGCCAGTTTACTATCCACCCCGGTGCTACGAAAATGTACCAGGACTTAAAGAGAAATCTTTGGTGGCCGGGCATGAAGAAGGACATAGCGGTCTACGTATCCAAGTGCCTTATGTGTCAGAAGGTGAAGATTGAGCATCAGAAACCATCTGGTAAACTTCAACCTCTTGAGATTCCACAGTGGAAGTGGGAGAGTATTTCCATGGACTTAATGGTGGGATTGCCGAAGACTCAGGCTGGTTGTGACTCTATCTGGGTCATTTTGGACAGATTGACCAAGTCTGCCCATTTTCTTCTAGTGAAGGTGAGCTTCACTACAGAGCAGTTGGCCAAGCTATATGTCCGCGAGATTGTGAGGCTTCATGGGGTGCCCGAGAGTATCATCAGTGATAGGGACCCGAAGTTCACATCTCGTTTCTGGGAGGCGCTGCAGGAGGCTTTTGGTACACAGCTGAGATTGAGTACCGCCTATCACCCTCAGACTGACGGACAGACTGAGCGGACCATCCAGACATTGGAGGATATGTTGAGGGCTTGCACGTTGGAGCAGGGTTCAGCATGGGATAGGTACCTTCCGTTGGTAGAATTTTCGTACAACAACAGTTTTCATGCTAGTCTGGGCATGGCTCCCTACGAGGTGCTGTATGGTAGGAGGTGTCGGACTCCTACTTGCTGGTCTGAGGTTGGAGACAAAGAGCTTTTTGACTTGGACTTTGTCCAAGATACTACCCAGCAGATCCAGATGATCAGGGAAAAGTTGAAGCAGGCGCAGAATCGCCAGAAAAGCTACTACGATGTCAAGCATCGTCCACTGGAGTTTAGTGAGGGTGAGCACGTGTTTGTGAGACTTTCACCTGTCACCGGTGTTGGACGGGCACTCGGAGTGAGGAAGTTGAGCCCGCGATTTATTGGGCCCTACCAGATCCTTGGTAGAGTAGGACCTGTCGCCTATCGACTTGCCTTACCTCCGAACCTAGCCAACATCCACGATGTGTTACACGTGTCTCAGCTTCGGAGGTACATAGCAGATCCTTCGCACGTGGTGCAATCGGATGATGTGGAGGTTCGGGAGAACCTAAAGACTCCCGTCGGACCACTCAAGATTCTCGATCGAGGCGAGAAGCAGCTTAGAAGCAAGACTATTCCGATGGTCAAGGTGCAATGGACTGGGCGTAGTCCCGAGGAGTGCACATGGGAGCGAGATGATGAGCTTCTCCGACAGTATCCCGACTTCTGAGACATGTATGTTTCTGATTTTGAGGACAAAATCCTTAAAAAGGTGGGGTGAATGTAAGAACCTGCACCGCTAATTAAGGTAATTATGAATTAATTATGATAATTAGGAAATGATTCCATAATTGACCCTAATAATTATTATGAGGCTTTAATAATTATAATTAGTGGGTAAGAATGTTGAAAGTCGCTTTTCGGAAGAAAAGTGCAGATACCGGTTCTGCTACCCAGTATAAATGCGTACCGGAAAAGTATCCCAGAAAATTATAACGAGTGCATGATAATTACTAGAATATTATGTAGGACTTGTAAAACAAGTTTCAAGTCAAAATAATGTGATCTGATGCCAGAACTGATACTGGCTATGGAAAAGTGCGTACCGGAAAGGTGCTCCGAAAAATAAAATAAAAATATGAAAAATCTTAGAAAAATGAGTAGGTCTAGATTCCAAAGTTTGGGATCAAGATCTTTTGCGTTGCTATTAAGGCTAATACTGCGCGTTATGACCAATTGCCTTTAAATACTCACTCTTAGGCACAAAACCCTAGGTTGCATTATTCTCCTACGTGGGTTTGGGTGGCTGAAAGGGTGGCTATTGTTTCATTGACTCTCCTTCACCATTCCTTGAGTCTTGGACCATTTTCCTCCATGATTTTTCCTTCTTCTTCTTACAAACACATAGTAGGGTGGGTTATGAGGGTGTGAAGTGGTGCTTGCTGTACACTCAGCCACTGTTGGGTGAATCCTTGAGGGCTAGTTTGGAGAGTTGAGTGTGGTGAGTCATGATCATGGCATTTTGAGGTCCAAGCGGTGACCTTGGTGGGGGAAAGAACCAACCTTGTGGTGCCATTTTCGTGCTCCTACTTGGTCTGAGTTTGAGGAGCTGTTGGTGAGTTCCAAGTGTCCTCATTCCCCTATTTTTTGAGCTTTGGAAAGTTATACCAACTATGATCATGGGTTTAAATGCTTAAAAATGGAACCTTGATGCATGTATTTATCTAAGTTGATAACTTAAGGGTGGGGAAGGTTAAACACACCTAGAAATGCATGTTTTAGTGTCTATAATCGGTTAAAGTTGGACCCTTTGGACTGGATATTCACGAAATGCAGAAGAATTGAAGTGAAAAAGAATTGAACCCGGTACACCGAAGTGAAAAAGAATTGAAGTGAAAAAGAACCAATTTTAATTATTTTTTTAACCTTGAATAAAACCAGTAATACAAAAAGAGAGTTCTATAGGTTTGGAAGTTGAAGATTTAAAACAGGACACTATAGTTGAGTCACTTCCAGAGAGGATTACTATTTAAGAAGCTCATAGTTTTCTAAATGATGGAAACAATGTTGAATCTTCCTCAGAACCTCGGATAATACAAAAGGAACAGGACATGTTTTTTTAGAATTTCTTAACCATCATCTATTTAACTTGTGTTGTTCACGTTTCATGTTTTTATTTATTAAAATCACCGAATGAAAACATAATGGGTTAGTATCATTATTTGAGTGATCCTGTTGCATATATCTTGACCATAAAATCTCACAAGTTTTTGGTCATGCTGCATATCTACCTCAATCTCAAGAACCAGCCTGCTCATAGCGGACTTGGACGCTTTATAACGCAAACGAAGGAGAAGGAGGGGAGACCAGTCATCAAATTATTGGTCCCCTTATATCCTATGGAAGCCATATATATTTTAATACATGCACATACATTAGCATAATATATATATATATATATATATATATATATATATATATATATAATACATGCACATACATGAATATGATATGATATGATGATAGACGATGAGGACCATCAAACATCCCTCTTTTCTCATAAAAGGGGTCCTTACAGCATGTTATATTGGAACCCCACGGGGAGAAAGGGGGTCCTGCAACGTGTACCTGAAAAACACTTTCCACACATAATTAATAGGTATCTCTGCTGATCACTCCACATCCAGAAAAAGAAAGACATAGACATTATATGAGAAAAAACGCATATTCTGACATTTATTAACCATCTCACAATTCCTAACAATAACAATAAATTCAACAATCAAATGCTACAGCAACATATCTGAGAAGAAAAAATAAAAACATTGAGATTAGGCAGGCAGAGATTTATTTGTTCATACGATGATCACGTAATTTGTAGTGATTTTTAGAATAAATTTCAGCCCAAACTTTATTGAAATCTGAACGACACTGACTCCACTCCTCCTGTTTATGCTTCAGTCGAGTCAATATTACAGGGAGCAAATGAGTTGGGTTTTTACGCAATATGTCTATAACTTCAAGACCATGGTCACCATATAGACGTTCAATGCACCTTAAATTTTGAACAGTAAAGTGATCTTCAATACGGTTCAGATTCTCCATATTGATCTTATTTTCATTCATGTTATTATATAATTCCTCTGCACGTTTAGCTGCAGAACGCACATACTCTAATTTCATGTCCAACTCAAATCTATCATCTTCACATCTGAACAAGTTCTCTTCGTACTGATTCATATGTTTGAAAGAGTAATCCTCACTTCCTGAAGGCACAGATACCCAGTGATCATTCAATAATTGAGCACCAAGCTTAGTTCTCTGACCAGCTGTAGGAATTGGATAATCAGCAGGTAGAAGCCGGTAGCCAGGAGTGCAACCTTTACAGTCACTAAGGTCAAGTTCTTGAATGGATTTTCCCATGTACTTGTCCCTGTATCTTTCCTTCTCTTTAGCTCCATCCATCTCAAGCTTCTGCTCTTTGTCTTTGTCCTTGTCCTCCAACTTTGTCTTTGATGATCTTGGTAAATGACCATCAATAGACAATGAATTTTTACTCATGACAACATCAAGGAACCCATCAATATTTTCACAATGATCCAGGAAATCCTTGAATTCCTCCATAAGATCAGGATGCTTTCCAAGTAAATCGGTTACCAAATTTTGCAATTCATCCCTTTCTATTTCTACACTGCTGAAAGTATGAAGGTACTTCAAGAAAGCTTGGTAGTCATCAGGACTACTCTTCAACTTCTCCTTAACTTTCTCACAAAAACTGAATGCTTGACTATACATGTTCTTTAAGGTATCCTTGTCTTCATTAGAAGAAAAGTCTGAAGCCAACCCAAAACCTTGAGCTTTCTTGACAGATTTCTTTTTCTTTCGAGCATATGGAGCATGCTGTGTAGAAGGTGGTGCGTAAGAATCTGGTAAGAATCTAGTGAACTCCTCGAGCAAATCTCAATGATCCTTAAACAGGGTAGCAACCTCACTATAAACTTCACCGATGTCCTTATGCTCTTTGTTGTACATATTCAAAATGTCCAAGAACGATTTGTAAACATGCTCATCACTTTGGAATTGTTTCTTTATCTTTTTCATAAAACTAATAGCTTCTTCGGATTCAACCGTTTTCTTTGGAGGAGCCTCATCCTCGTCAAGGGTTATCTCATATCCTTTTGGCACGAAAGTGTTAAATCCAAAAATCAAATTATTGTGCCCTTTGAATAGCTCCTTCACCTTTGCTATGACATCAGCCGTGTCAATCCTTTGAGCGTTGAAATCTTTCATGAGCTTAAGGAACATGTAATATTTTTCTATTTTGTCATGAAACATGTCTTTCACTTCCTTCAAATAGGAATAGGCATCATTGGTAGTCACTGTCTGGGAAGTAGTTGCTCCCCCACCAACACTGCCACGTGAGGAACTACATGGGCGTTTGAATTGAGAGCCAGAGCCAGCATTAATGTCATCATCCCTTACTCTCTTCATCTTTTATCGGTTCTCTAAGGGACAAGAGAAAAAAAAAGTGAAGGTTTTAATCGGACAGAACAACAAGTAAGGTAAACAAGAAAAACAAGAAATAGGTTTATTCTTTCTCAAAGACCAATTCAACCAATTCAAAAAAAAAACAAGGAAAATCACAAAACAAGAAAAACAACAAGTAAGGGTTTGATCAGTTGCATTGTTACGTTAGAACGAGGAATTGAATTGAGACAGAAAGAGTGTGAAAAGCGGAGGCGATGGGAACCAATCACAAAAAATAGGTTTCTTCTTTCTCTGTCTCTATAATTCATGTTCAACAATGCCCATATACAAGAACATGATACAGGACCTTGAGAATTCATGATTTTCACATAAGAGCGTACCTTTCTCCACTAGTGCGGAAGAACTTTGATGATGGAAGATTGTTTCTCAGAGTCTTTAGCTTTCCTTGTATCGTCTATGACAGGAATCTGATACAACTTTTATAGGCAGACCACGAAGGAGAGAAATTCTGAGAGATAATCATAATCAGAGACTCACCATTTTTCTCTTTATATAATTGAACCATGTCATCAGTTACGGAGTTTCAAATAACTCCCTATAACTTCCCATTAATGCGAAACGTCAAAACGTCAATTACCATTAATGCGAAACGTCAATTACCATTAGTGTAAAACGTTACCATAATGCAAAACGTCAAAACGTCAATTACCATTAATGTGAAACGTTACCATAATGCAAAACGTCAAAACGTCAATTACCATTAATGCGAAACGTCAATTACCATAAAGCCTCTTTTATTATTAATTAAACCAATTGACACACATTACACATGAGACACAAATAGTTTTACATTCTCCCACTTGGCTCATGTCATAAGGTGTCGCTTCATGATTTAATTAACATTCACTATAATGCACATTTACTAGGCTAAAGGTTCCATACATTGACGTCATCATAATTCTTTATTATAAATAAAATTGAGTCATGGCGGTTGTATGCTATCAAGTCGGCATAGTCCCTTCCATGTACTACTATATTGACTCTTCTTCCTAACATGATACTTTATAGGAAGTGTACATTATGTCCAATAATAATGTCTTCATAACGGACCATAAATATTTTCAATATCATCACATATACTTGCATGCATACATAAATTGAAAATAATACAATAACAGAAACGTATATTCATTAATGAGCTCAGAGTGTCAACACTTAATGCATAATTATGATTTTTATCATTCATTAGCTGACATAATTCCCATTTTACATAGATGACCATTAAATGTCTTGGGCGGTAGTCCCTTCGTGTCCTGATAAGACATGCAAATATTTCCATCAAAATCCAGGTCCTGATAAAATAGGTGTCAATGATAATCAAAATGCTGAGATGATTGAGAAAACAAGCTTGGTTGAAAAATCACTAAGAAAATATCCATCAACCATCCTATTGCTCTGAGTCATTTGAAGTAGAAGAAGATAAATCTTTTGAAACTCTTTTTGTTGATTACCTTAATAGGAAATTGATGCTCTTTGAGGATGGAAATGCTGCAAAGGATTCAGATTGCATAGTTGAAGTGTTCATATTTAAGGTGTCAAAATTGACACATTAGCGCCAATAGTTCATTCTATGTAGTGTAACTATACAATAATTATGGTGCTAGAACCCTATGTTTAGCAGGATCTCCTCATTGTCAACTTCTCCTACAAAGGTGAAAGATAATAGGAGTAGGGGTGGTAAACGAGCCAGGGGCCTTTGGCTCGGCTCGTAAAGGCCTGAGCTCGTGTTGAAATCAGACTTGGACTTGTATAAAAGCTCGTTTAATAAAAAGGCCTCAGGCTCTAATTCAGAAGCTCGGCCTTAGAGCCTCCCAGGCTAGCCTAGTATATAAATATTTATTTATATTTTTTATACTACTTGTAATAACTCTCTCTCTCATCAATTTATTTCACCACATTTTATTGGTTTAATAGACTTTTTGAATGATTTTGCTATATATTATGTTATTTGGATATATATTGAATTTATGTATATTTATGGAATTACTAGTGTTGTTCTATATTATCCTCCATCCTCCTTCACACAAACAAACCCACAAAAACTCATTCGTTCCACTGTGCACTGCTTGTTTGTGTCAATTTTTTTTATTTTTTTATTTTTTTTTGTTTGCACTTTTTTATAATGGGATAAGATAATATAACCTGTTATCTACCTTCTCTCACTTTATTGATTTTTTTTATTGTAGACTTTGTAAATTATTGCTGCAAATTGGTAGCTAAGGTTTCTATCTGGAAATTGATTTTTTGTGGAATTCTGTTATCTTATTTTTATTCTTTAACATGATAACAGGCTAAGACAGGCTTCACACAGGTTTTTATTTTTTGTAAATAAACTAGGCCACAGGCCAATATTATATTCGTGACAGGTAACAGGCTAAGGCCAGTCGGACACGTTTAAATACAGGCTTGGCCCGTTAAGATCAAAGCTCGGCTCGGCTCGGCCCGTTAACACCCCTCTATTTATAGTAGGTCTAGTGACTTTGGTCTCTGAGTAAAGCCATATGGGATTTGAGCAAATATTTCTCAATATATGATTTTATTTATTTATTTCCATGCTATTTTTTGGGGGGTGATATTTATCTTTTTCATTTGCTTATCCTTTTATATGTTTTGCACAACTACCAAATTTTAGCATCTACCTGTGTAAATTGTAAAAAGTTTGAAAATTATCTAGTGTCAAAGAATTGGCTAGCCTCAATGTAGCTCTGCCAGTGCCCTTAATGGAGTAGTGAAGTATAAAAAGGAACTTTATCCTTTAATGAGGTGATAAGTTAGGCCTCCTAAATCGGCCCAATATGACATCTAAAACAAAGCACTTTGAATTTTATTTTTATTTTTATTTTTTTGAGTTACCCAACCCTTAATTATCTCTTTGAGGCGAGTTGGCTCCCCCGATTTCCCCACGGCTTCGATTCGGCTATGGGACTAATCCGGAGTGCGGGGTTCAGTGATGGCTAAAGGTTCAGCCCCCTCCCCAAGAATGCATTCAGCGGGATTCGAACACATGTCCACCCCACTTTGTTTTAGATTGTCTTAGAGATGAGTTCATCACATTATTATTATATAATTGAAGCCTTAATCAAAAATATTTAATTGAAAATATTATAATCAACTGTCAAATTATTATTACTCTGAGGTAAAAAAAATTTGGGCGACCTTTGGAGGACAGTAGCCTCATTAAACTATGATGAATATATAAGTATTTTATTTGAAAATGGTAATTAGCGAAATGAATATAATGTTGATCATCTCAACATAATTTACTTCTTAAGAATAGTATTGTAACAGAGTGCATATCAAACAAATGGCATAACGTCTGCCGGAACAAAATTTTGACGTGCATAATTACACCAGATTGTTTTATGTACTCTAAAATCAACGGCAAATTGAGAGGATTGATTTCGTTAGGATGGAGAAAAAAAGGTTATAGTGAATTGAGAAGCGAAAAAAGTTATATTTATTATTATTTTAGGCTTATCACTCTTATTATCTGATTGATTACCGTTATATCAATTTTAAATCAGCTATAAAAAAGGGGGGGAAATACCTATTGTTGATTTCGAATTGATCCTTCGATAAATAATTAGATACTAAAGAGTGGTACGTCTAAAATATAATAAACATAATCGTCCCAATTGATAGACTTGATAGTCCATTATTCCTTATAAAACAAAGGTTTTTTTTCTTCCCGAAACTCTTAGTATTTGAAAAATACATTGAATTTCAATTATTTCGAGTTGACTCGAGTGAACTTACTCAAAGGAACAATATGCTCTTAACGTCTATTTTTTTTGCTTACAAAATTCAAAATTAGGACTTCACTTAAATATAATCAAGTCCCTTATTAAAAAGGGTACTGAGTCATCAACTTGTTATTATCCAAAAGGTGTAACATTTGTAAAAAAAAAAAAACTTATCATAAACTTGTTGTAACTTTTTATTATTTTTTTGTTGTGTAATAAAGTTTATGATAAATTTTTAATGAGTTTTGATCACAACAAAAATGAACTTGAACGAAATGTATGGGGGTTAACAAGCCATCAGAGCTAAGTTATCCCTTTAAAAATAAATTTCATATTATTATTTTTTTTTTATAAATTTTACACTGAACTTAAATGAATTTTGAATCACCGAATTATTGCGGCTAAAACAAGTCAAAACAAAATATGTGGGATTATAAGCCATGCAAATGAACCGTTGTATGAATTTTTTGTGGAATGTTTTTCAATTGATAAGTTTTACCATACTAAGGCAGTCAAACACGTCAAAAGGAATGACGAAACCAGTCTCGCCATGTACTGTTAATGGCGAAACCAGTCTCGTCATGTATTATTACAAGACTATTGGCTAAATTGTGCAAGCAGTTCCGTAAGACGAGTTGACGGCACCAAGTCCCGTCAGAGACACACTCCCACTCAACCACTCCCGTCAGACAAACTAACACAACTAATGAAATTAAATTAATCCCGTCAAAGTATTTGACGTATCAGGTCTTGAAGTTTGATAATAAATCATGTCTAATTTGTTGACCTGCACAAGTTTGAAAATCAGGTCTTGCTTGGGTTTTTTCTTAAAAGAAAAACTAAAAACAAATTTAGTGATAGGAATAAAAATGATTTAATAAAGTGAATGTGTAATATAATCAAATAAACTTATATTTTCATTAAAACGAAAAGTACTTAATGAATTATTTAATTTTTGTTCAAGACTTTAAACATTGATTATTTTAAAACTAAAAGAATTTGTAATTTTAAATTTTGTATTATGTACTTTTAAATGTTGAAACAAAACCTTATCGTATTATGTACTTTTAAATTTTGTATTTTATGTATTATACAGGAATTTAGACACAAATTATGCTTATATCATCGGGACAAATAAAATTAAAATATATTAAATATAAATTTTGATTATCATTTCATTTATGTTTTTATTTTATTTTATTTGAAAAACAAAATATATTTAAAAGTTTTTTTTAATAATTGGCATGATTAGATTTAATTTAATTTTAAATATATTAATTTAATACATTAATTTTAAATAAAATTAGAATTAATATTTTAAATTAATATATTATAAACATAAATGTATTTAAAATATTTTAATTTTATTTATGCTGATGATATAAGTATAAGTTGGGTAAATTACTCCTATGTAAATACATAAAATACAATTAGATACATAAAATGTGCCTATCTCTCAATTTTTATAATAAAACGGGTCTTTTTTTAGCGTGGGTACATCTTATGTTAATTTGTATTATATAATATTTTAGAAAAATTAGTAGAGTCATTAATTTATTGATTGATCCATCACTCCACGGATATATAATCCATATCTTTAACGAGGAAGGTTATACTTACAACCTTTTTTTTTACAACCTCTTACAACCATATTTTAATACCGTTGATTTCCGTCAATCAACGGTTATCATTTATTCTGAGTTAATAATTAATTAATGAGTTTAATTTGCAAAAATCATAACCGTTGATTGGCGGAAATCAACGGTGTTAAGATATGATTGTAAGAGTTTGTAAAAAAAAAGTTGTAAGTAAAACCTTCCTTATCTTTGACATATAAAAAAGAGGAAGTTATACTTACAATTTTTTTTA
Source organism: Gastrolobium villosum (assembly GCA_032173675.1). NCBI lineage: Eukaryota > Viridiplantae > Streptophyta > Magnoliopsida > Fabales > Fabaceae > Gastrolobium > Gastrolobium villosum. The sequence continues at coordinate 21,979 of JAVKPL010012340.1, read as the reverse complement.
CAACCTCTTACAACCATATCTTGATATCGTTGATTTCCGTCAATCAACGGTTATCATTTATTGTGAATTAATAATTAATTAATAAGTTTAATATACAAAAATCATAACCGTTGATTTGCGGAAATCAACGGTATTAAGATATAATTATAAGAGGTTATAAAAAAATTATAAGTATCCTCCTTCTAACGTAACAACGCAAGAGAGACACAGAGAAAGAAGAAACCTATTTTTTGTGATTGGTTCCCACCGCCTCCGCTTTTCACACTCTTTCTGTCTCAATTTAATTCCTCGTTCTAACGTAACAACGTAAGTGATCAAACCCTTACTTGATGTTTTTCTTGTTTTGTGATTTTTATTGTTTTTGAATTGGTTGAATTGGTCTTTGAGAAAGAAGAAACTTATTTCTTGTTTTTCTTGTTTACCTTATGTGTTGTTCTGTCCGATCAAACCCTTCACTCTCTTTTTATTTTCTTTCTTTTTTTTCTCTTGTCCCTCAGATAACCGATAAAAGATGAAGAGAGTTTTCACCCAAAAAAAAAAGATGAAGAAAGTAAGGGATCATGGCATTCATGCTGGTTCTGGCTCTCAATTCAAACGCCCCTATAGTTCCTCACGTGGCAGTGTTGGTGGGGGAGCAACTACTTCCCAGAAATTGACTATCAATGATGCCTTATCCTATTTGAAGGAAGTGAAAGACATGTTTCAGGACAAAAGAGAAAAATATGACATGTTCCTTGAGCTCATGAAAGATTTCCACGCTCAAAGGACTGACACGGCTAGTGTCATAGCAAGGGTGAAGGAGCTATTCAAAGGGCACAATAATTTGATTTTTGGATTTAACACTTTCCTTCCAAAGGGATATGAGATAACCATTGACGAGGAAGATAAAGAAACAATTCCAAAGTGATGAGCATGTTTACAAATCGTTCTTGGACATTTTGATAACCCTAAGGACATCGGTGAAGTTTATAGTGAGGTTGCTACCCTGTTTAAGGAGGATTTGCTTGAGGAGGCTCCTCCAAAGCAAATCTGTCAAGAAGGCTCAAGGTTTTGGGTTGGCTTCAGACTTTTCTTGTAATGAAGACAAGGATACCTTAAAAAACATGTATAGTCAAGCATTCAGTTTCTGTGATAAAGTTAAGGAGAAGTTGAACACTGATGACTACCAGAGGTGCCTTCATAATCAGCAGTATAACAATAAAAATGAATGATTTGCAAAATTTTGTAACCGATTTTCTTGGAAAGCATCCTGATCTTATGGAGGAATTTGAAGATTTCCTGTAGCGTTGTGAAATTTATTCTAAAATTTCTTGAGCGTTGTGAAATTTATTCTAAAATTTCTTGAAGTGTCACTACAAATCACTTGATGAATAAATAGACTGAAGCAGAAACAGGACAGGAGTGGCTAGTCTATGTTTCTACGTTCATATTTCAATAAATATCAAAACAAATTGACAAACTTATATAAAATATTAATTATCTCAAGAAATCATGTACTAAAAAAAATAACTTCAAATCAACATATTATATTGGAATAATCACTGACAAACTTAAAAAAAAATACTTTTTTTAACCAAATAATTATGATATCAACAACATGACAAAGAAAGAAAGAAATTATATAATGTTATCCACAAAAAAAGAAAAATGCATTATCATACACAATTTTAATATAAAAACTATAAAATGTAAAGATTAATTATGAGGAGTCAAACTTACAATGCTCTCGTCTTTCTTTGAAAATCTCGTAAATAAGGGGAAATTAAACTACAAAGGCAACAAATTGAGTTCTAGTTTTCATCCATCATACGAAATTAAACTTATGCAGGTTGACGCGGTGAACATTTAACGAAACTGAAAGCTAAAAAGATTCATTCTATATCGGATAAAGATCATAAAGCATGATGACTTATGGAGTTTAACTCCAATATAAATAGGCTAGAGAGGGGACCTAGCTAATAACCCAGAAAAGATTTGTGTCCACTCGGTCCACCCATCATGGAGAAACAGGGTCACGCTAAAGCCTACACTGCTGCCTAACTAGGCCCAATAACAACAGATGCCAGAAACCCAATTCAATGTGATAACAATGGGCTAGTTATAATAATAATATTGGAATATCCATTAACCCGATTAATTTTAAAATACGAAAATAATTAATTAATATTGCCCATAAAATAAAATTTTTAACATTCTCCCACTTGGGCTGTATTAATTAGTTTAATATTATTTTGAGAATTATTTTTTTCGAAAATGACTCTATCGGGTTAATAACTAAAAAATAATTTTACGTGGCCACAATTTTGAAAAACAATATTCCAATTTCAGCATCTTAACACAATTCAATCCAACATAACATCATAGGAATATGGCGATCAATATACCGAAAATATCATAGCATATGACCTTCCATACTCACATACAATGAGTATTACATCTTCATGAATCAAGGCCTAGTAGTGTAGTAAAAATTAGTGCCAAAATGTGATCAACAATATGTAACACACTAATTCTTATCGGTCCTCAATGTAATTTCTCAACAACACGAAATTACATTAGTGCAATTTCCAAGCAACATGAAATTACACTCTATAATGCAACTTCTCAACAACATGAAATTGCACTACGATAAAAAAAAAATTTGTATCCGCACTACCATAATTTCTAAACAATATGAAATTGAATTAACACAATTTCCAAACGACTTGAAATTGATGAGATTGGATAAACCAATATGTCACAATACAACATGATATCTCAAAATTTGTGACATCCAATCACCTTTAAGCTCACAGCATGCTTAAAGATATTATTCCATATATATATTTCTCAGTCGACAAGAGAAATAATAATAATGATCATCATCTCTTACGATAATTTAAACAAATATCACAAAATAATTATCAGTTTGCATAGAAAAGTTACCAAAATACAAACAAACTGAATATGACTCCCACTAACCAAAGGAATCAAAAGAATTTAAAATATTCAAAAGCAAGCATTGAGTATTACTCCCACTAATTAAAGAAATCAAAAGAATTTAAACTCATGTTCTATTCATGAAGGAAGCTACTCTAAGGTCTTTCTTATCAAATCTATTAGATAAAAGGCTCTTGTTTTATTCAATAAATCAGCATCTTACTAGAAAATAAAATGTCATATACATAAAGTAATAAGAAAATATATTTACTCCCACTTACTTTCATGTAGATGAATCAAATAATTAGCATACACTGGCTTCAGAGATCTGTTAAGCTTCCAATTAAAATACACAATAACCCCCTTTTGGGCAGGAAATTGCATGAAATAACTAGAAGCATTCCTCAATATTTTTTTTTTTTTTTGCATTTTATTTCAAGCGGAAGCATTCAATCCAATAAAAAAAGTATTACACCATGCAACACAGGCTGAGAGTACAAAATCATACAACAATATCAGATGAGAGCTAATTTATTGTGCACCAAAATATACCCAAAAATAAAATAAAATTCATAACTGATAGAGTTTAACACAAGTTAATTTTTATCACCAAAAGAATATACAAAAAAATAAGAAATATGTGTCAAAAGCATTCTAAAGGGTGATAAAAAAGTTTCTTCCAAAATCAATTTATCTTCATGTAATTTATTTTTTTATATTAAAAACCCCTGTTACCAAAAAAAAAACCCTTTGGGCAGGTAATTAAAATATAATAATTATTAAACAACAATAATAACTCATGAACCAAACATGCTCAAACAACATGAAACACTTTTCCAATATGTGTTTCTAAAAATTATTGCATTTCTCAATTAAGAAGAATTTCACTCATTGTCAACCACAATGATTTTCTATTAAAATTGGGTATCAAAATAATTTTTTGCTTATATCATTAATTATTGGATGTGCTAAGCAATTTTAAAATATAATATAAAATCATAACAATAGCCGCATGTATTTAAAATGCAGCATAGATATACTACATAGTAATATAATAATCAGAACAACATTATTAAAATGTGGCGCAACAATTTATTTTGCCTTAAATAAAATCCAACATTGTCCAACATATTAAAATGTGGATATTGTTTCCACGTAAAATATATTGTTTCCACGTAAAGTCCAACATTTTAAAATTCAACATTTTAAATATATTGGGTCTGTTTGATTGTGTTCTGATTTTTTTGTTCTTAGAATTGTTTTGTAAAATGGTTATGGAAATAGTTGTTTTTTATATTTTTTTCTTTTTGAAAGTTAAAAATCAAAACAGAAAACAAAAACAACTCATATATGTTCTCTAAATTTGATTTAAAAAAAAAATAGTTATAATTTTCAAAACATTTTTTACAAAACAGATCTTACCAAACGAGTTTTAGTTTTTTGTCATGAAAACTAAAAAATTGATTTTCAAAATAGGAATCAAACAGAGCTATTGTTTCCACGAAAAATCATTCTCCAGTATTTAATTTATTTTTGTTTGCACGATAGTTTCAAATGAAGTAAAAACTAGACCGCATTAATTACATGAATTTTCTCAAAACATGGCACCCTTCCACATAGTACATTCTAGCATCAACAGCACTGAGTACTAATCAAGAGCAACAAAACTTTGCAGGCAATGTGTCATGGTATTACCCAATAACTCCCAGTGAGCATGACATATAAACCTCACTTTCCCATTCAGAGAAAAGACGAATCAGAACTAGGCACAAATATGTCCCTTGATGAAGTAATACAAGAAAATCAAGGCTACTTCAAGTCATAAAAAATCAAGGGCAAATTGCTCGGCCAAATTCAACAAGTGGCCAAACTAATTTATGCATCATATCTTGAAAGAAAGTGGGGGCGGCGAGAATTGAACCCGGGACACGAGGCTTCTGATAATATGTAAAGAACCAATTTAACTCCTTAAGCTATTTATGCATCATATCTGACTCATGACTTCCTTTATCAATTATTGTGCAACTTCAATTTGACTCATAACTCATATCTTATTTAAAGATATCGAGTTGCTAATGTCATTGAAACGGTGAAAAAAAAGGAACAGTAATATTTAACGGGATAGGATATTGTGACACATAAATAATGTTATGCATAATGTTACGATCACATCTTAACCGTTGATTTTCGCCAATCAACGGTTATCATTTATTGCGAATTAATAATTAATTAATGAGTTAATTTGAAAAATGATAACCATTAATTGGCGGAAATCAACGGTTAGATGTCGTCGTAACATTGTGCGTAACATTATTTATATGTCACGATATCTTATCCCATTACAAATTTATTTATATAATAACAATAGATATAAAGTTTTGTTACCGGTCTATCACAAACGGTAAAAAAAATTCCTAGATATATTTTTTATTTTCTACCGTGATATAATATTTTAGTTGTTTATAATTGATAACAGGTAAAATATTTAAAGGTGCCTTGAAAATCAAAAATCTTGCCCACAATATAACAAGTAAACAGTAAAATATTTAGATTATCTTACTTGAATAGTTGTTATTATATAAATCAGAACCGACTAATATTTCAAAAATCGTGCCCACATATTCTTACTTGAATAATATAAATCGGAACTTGAATAGATTTATTAGACAACAGTAACATATATCTTTTTTCAAATAAGTACGACGATGCGATTCAAGAAGTATATCTACTAAATTGGATCAGTCAACAAAAAAGTGTAACGGTAAAATCGGAATTGATAAAACAAAATGCGGAACAATAATGGCACGATGCATTTTATCAAACGGTTCAAGAAACAACTTGATAAACAACAGTAAAAATATATATTTAAATATATCTTCTTTTTTTTAATATAAAAATATATCTTTCTCATATAATGCAATTGCTAGAAACGAAAATAGTGTATCAATTTTATAACTCTCAAACATCTTATGTGACTTTTAAGTTTTAACAGACCTATAGGACAAATAAATTAAAACATCCAAATATCTTTTCCAAAAATATTGTAACATGGCCAAAATATATTTCTTCTAATATTTGAATATAAAAAGAAATCAAACCCAATCCACGTTGCAATATATTGTTAGCAGCTGCAATAAACCAATCCACGTTTTACGAAACACTTATTAAAAAAAATTGCTAGCAGTTGCAATATACCAATCCACGTTTTACGAAACACATTAAAAGAATAACGTGCTACCAGTCATGAAATTTAAGTAACTGATACCACGCAACTAATATCATGGAATAATATCTTGTTGTTATGGGTATGACACAAAAATCGAAACTGTTAATTGCTAAAAGTGTTCACCAAATAGAATTAAACAAGACGGGTTGAATATTGCACAAGCATTTAACTTGCTCTGGGAAAATAAAAGATTCCATCATGTTTTTTTTTTTGAGTTAATTCTCGTGTTTCCCACAAGAACAATTCATATACCCCATTATCATCTAGGGTGAAGAACTATTTTTTCCAAATTGCTTAAATAAAAAAGTACAATGCTATGGACATGATCAAGGAGAATGATCAGATAGACACAAAACAAAATATTAGTACTTCACGAAGCATATGCAAACGTTAAACTCTGTATAACAAGTTTTATTTAAACTTGAATATCCGATCTTAAAAAAAAATACTATTTACGATAAGGCATATAGACCATATGAAATTTAAATAAAATAAGAGTACACAACAAATAGTGATCAAGAAGACATAGAAGAACGTACATGCGGAAATCAAAAATCTAAAAATGACTTTTTAATTAAGGTAGGACGAAAGTCCTAAGATTCTCAATTCAACCAAACAATAAATTCATGAAAAATTCAATATTCACAAAATGAAAGGTTTCTATGATCATATACATGTGGCTCTGATATCAAATGTTAAATCTAAAATAATAAATCAAGCGCTTAATTATAAAATATCAAATGACAATAAATCAGAGTTTTAATTATGTGTATCTTGTTGGGCCACAAAGTCGGAGAAGAATTGTTGGAAACAAGGGGGAACAAGATGTCACAGTCTTCCTCTCTATCGCCTATTCAGAAATTGACAGCCTTTCAATTATGGGAGCATGATGACTTATGGAATTTAACTCCAATATAAATAGGATAAAGAGTAGACCTAGCTAATAACCCAGAAAAGATTTGTGTCCACTGGGTCACCCATCATGGAAAATCATGGTCACACTAAAGCTTACACTGCTGCACAACTAGGCCCAATAACAACATAGGTCAGAAGCTCAATTCAATGTGATCACAATGAGATAGTTACCATAATAATATTGGATATCCATTAACCCGATTAATTTTAAAATACAAAATTAATTAATTAATATTGCCCATAAAAAAAATAACACGGAAAGGCACATTCCCAGAGTAAATCCCCTAATATACTAATAATTATAATAATATTTTTAAGTTTGAAAAAAAAATTTATTCATTTCAACAATATATATTCTCGCGTTATAATTATATATATAATCATTAATTTATAACCAATTTATATTTTCACAATTTATATTTATATATATATATATATATATATATATATATGTTTTTGAATTTAATATTTTTTACTTTTATAATTTTTTATTAAATTTAAATTATTCCATATTTTAATTATATATTTAGACATATACATTATATTTATATTTAAAAAAATTATAACTCTGTAATTTAAAATTATCGTATATATTTACAGTAATATATATGTGAAAAATGTTATATATGTGATAAAAATCATAAATGTATATATTATATTGCTGATCTATATTTTTACAAGTTTTGTAGATTATATGCTATGTCTTGAATTTCGGGAAAAAAAATTAAAATATTACTATTTTAATAAATAATTACGAATATATAATTGTTTTGAAATTATTTACGAATTTATTGCACCTATTCACGCCTAAATTAGATGTGATCATTCATGCCTAAGTTAGGCGTGATTCCCAATACATTCACGCCTAAATTAAACGTGACTCATCTGGTGTTGACACGTGATATAAAAAAATCAACTTACGAACCGTTAAACTTTGGAAAGCCATAACTTTTGACTCGGGTATTCGAATCAGGTAATTTTTTTTTTGATTCCACATAACTTCTTGATATATACATAATGACATCTCATTTGATATATTTTATCTCTCAAAAACACAATTCAAATTTACAGTAATGGTATTACAAGAGCGTTTAAATCCAGAAGCCTCCGAGTTCTGGGTTTGTGATTTAAAATAAAATATTAAATAAAGATTTGATTTGTGATTTAAATTAAAAAAATTAAAAATTTTAATACAAAAAATAAATAAAGATTTGTTTTGTCATTATTTTTAAATTAATATAACATAAATCAAAAGTTATATATTTTTAAATTATTTTTTATTATATTTTTGTATCTTACGATTTGATATGACGTTAAGTACCCTAAACCCAAAATTCAATTAACCTCCAATACAACTCCTATTAAATACAAAACGCAATCAGCTTCTATTAAATATAAAATGCAATCAACTTCTGTAACATTAAATTCAAAATTCAAATAACCTCCAATAAATTTATTTGAATTGACGACAATCTGTAACCAACTCGTAAAATTACAAAGCAATCAGCTCCTATTAAATATAAAACACAATCAACTCCTAATAAATACAAAATTCAATCAATTTATTGGAGATTATTTGAATTTTGAATTTTGAATTTAATGGTATAGGATTTGATTGTATTTTGTAGTACCATTATTTCAAAATTGAACGTGAGAGATAAAATTTATCAAATAACATGTCATTTGCTTATCCTTTGTTACGTTTAGTTGCCGGAAGAAAGTACAATGGCGGAGCAAGAAAAAAATATTAGCCCGTTCCAACCCCTAAAAAATTTATCCTCTGCCATCCTTTTATCTGTTTCGCATAGCCATCAAATTTTAGCCTCTACCTAATAGAATTTAGGGAACACGGAAAGAGAGAGTAAGAGAGAGAAGTGAGGAAAGCCATTAGAGAACTCAAAAGAATACTAAGAATGATATATTCACGCCCTTAACTAATACACATGAAGCTCAATTATATAGAGCAACAGTAACAAACTTGTAACAGACTAATGAGACTATAATCAGGTGTAACTAACACACTAGTGGACCTACAGTGGATCCTTCATAAGCGTACATGGATAGAGGCATTTTGAGGTTGAATCATATAATTTTTTGGGTTTGTTCTTTCGAATTCAAAGGTTGAAGTGACAAAAATGATAGAACCCGGTACACGGAAGTGAAGAAGAATTGAAGTGAAAAAGAACCGATTTTAATTATTTTTTTAACCTTGAATAAAATTCATTAAACCAATAATACAAAAAGATAATTCTATAGGTTTGGAAGTTGAAGATTTAAAACAGGACACTGTAGTTGAGTCACTTCCATAGAGGATTACTATTTAAGAAGCTCATAGTTTTCCAAATGATGGAAACTATGTTGAATCTTCATCGGATAATACAAAAGGAACAGGACATGTGTTTTTAGAATTTCTTAACCATCATCTATTTAACTTGTGTTGTTCACGTTTCATGTTTCTATTTATTAAAATCACCGAATCAAAACATAATGGGTTAGTATCATTATTGGAGTGATCCTGTTGCATATATCTTGACCATAAAATCTCACAAGTTTTTGGTCATGGAGCATATCTACCTCAATCTCAAGAACCAACCTGCTTATAGTGGACTTGGATGCTTTATAACGCAAACGAAGGAGAAGGAGGGGAGACCAGTCATCAAATTATTGGTCCCCTCATATCCTATGGAAGCCATATATATTTTAATACATGCACATAATTAGCATAATATATATATATATATATATATATATATATATATATATATATATATATATATATATATATTTTAATACATGCACAAACATAAATATGATATGATATGATGATAGACGATGAGGACCATCAAACACCCCTCTTTTCTCATAAAAAGGATCCTCACAGCATGTTATATTGGAACCCCACGGGGAGAAAGGGGGTCCTGCAACGTGTACTTAAAAAACACTTTCTACACATAATTAATAGGTATCTCTGTTGATCACTCCACATTCAGAAAAAGAAAGACATAGACATTATATGAGAAAAAACACATATTCTGACATTTATTAACCATCTCATAATTCCTAACAATAACAATAAATTCAACAATCAAATGCTACAGCAACACATCTGAGAAGAAAAAATAAAAACATTGAGATTAGGCAGGCAGAGATTTATTTGTTCATACGATGATCACGTAATTTGTAGTGATTTTTAGAATAAATTTCAGCCCAAACTTTATTGAAATCTGAACGACACTGACTCCACTCCTCCTGTTTCTGCTTCAGTCGAGTCAATATTACAGGGAGCGCATGAGTCGGGTTTTTACGCAATATGTCTATAACTTCAAGACCATGGTCACCATATAGACGTTCAATGCACCTTAAATTTTGAACAGTAAAGTGATCTTCAATACGGTTCAGATTCTCCATATTGATCTTATTTTCATTCATGTTATTATATAATTCCTCTGCACGTTTAGCTGCAGAACGCACATACTCTAATAACATGTCCAACTCAAATCTATCATCTTCACATCTGAACAAGTTCTCTTCGTACTGATTCATATGTTTGAAAGAGTAATCCTCAATTCCTGAAGGCACAGATACCCAGTGATCATTCAATACTTGAGCACCAAGCTCAGTTCTCTGACCAGCTGTAGGAATTGGATAATCAGCAGGTAGAAGCCGGTAGCCAGGAGTGCAACCTTTACAGTCACTAAGGTCAAGTTCTCGAATGGATTTTCCCATGTACTTGTCCCTGTATCTTTCCTTCTCTTTAGCTCCATCCATCTCAGGCTTCTGCTCTTTGTCTTTGTCCTTGTCCTCCAACTTTGTCTTTGATGATCTTGGTAAATGACCATCAGTAGACAATGACTTTTTACTCATGACAACAGCAAGAAATCCATCAATATTTTCACAATGATCCAGGAAATCATTGAATTCCTCCATAAGATCAGGATGCTTTCCAAGTAAATCGGTTACCAAATTTTGCAATTCATCCCTTTTTATTTCTACACTGCTGAAAGTACGAAGGTACTTCAAGAAAGCTTGGTAGTCATCAGGACTATTGTTCAACTTCTCCTTAACTTTCTCACAGAAACTGAATGCTTGACTATACATGTTCTTTAAGGTATCCTTATCTTCATTAGAAGAAAAGTCTGAAGCCAACCCAAAACCTTGAGCCTTCTTGACAGATTTCTTTTTCTTTCGAGCATATGGAGCATGCTGTGTAGAAGGTGGTGCGTAAGAATCTGGTAAGAATCTAGTGAACTCCTCAAGCAAATCTCGATGATCCTTAAACAGGGTAGCAACCTCACTATAAACTTCACCGATGTCCTTATGCTCTTTGTTGTACATATTCAAAATGTCCAAGAACGATTTGTAAACATGCTCATCACTTTGGAATTGTTTCTTTATATTTTTCATAAAACTAATAGCTTCTTCAGATTCAACCGTTTTCTTTGGAGGAGCCTCATCCTCGTCAAGGGTTATCTCATATCCCTTTGGCACGAAAGTGTTAAATCCAAAAATCAAATTATTGTGCCCTTTGAATAGCTCCTTCACCTTTGCTATGACATCAGCCGTGTCAATCCTTTTACGTTGAAATCTTTCATGAGCTTAAGGAACATGTAATATTTTTCTCTTTTGTCATGAAACATGTCTTTCACTTCCTTCAAATACGAATAAGCATCATTGGTAGTCACTATCTGGGAAGTAGTTGCTCCCCCACCAACACTGCCACGTGAGGAACTACAGGGGCATTTGAATTGAGAGCCGGAGCCAGCATTAATGTCATCATCCCTTACTCTCTTCATCTTTTATCGGTTCTCTAAGGGACAAGAGGAAAAAAAAGTGAAGGTTTTAATCGAACAGAACAATAAGTAAGGTAAACAAGAAAAACAAGAAATAGGTTTATTCTTTCTCAAAGACCAATTCAACCAATTCAAAAAAAAAAAAACAAGAAAAATCACAAAACAAGAAAAACAACAAGTAAGGGTTTGATCAGTTGCGTTGTTACGTTAGAACGAGGAATTGAATTGAGACAGAAAGAGTGTGAAAAGCAGAGGCGATGGGAACCAATCACAAAAAATAGGTTTCTTCTTTCTCTGTCTCTATAATTCATGTTCAACAATCCCCATATACAAGAACATGATACAGGACCTTGAGAATTCATGATTTTCACATAAGAGCGTACCTTTCTCTACAAGTGCGGAAGAACTTTGATGATGGAAGATTTTTTCTCAGAGTCTTTAGCTTTCCTTGTATCGTCTATGACAGGAATCTGATACAACTTTTATAGGCAGACCACGAAGGAGAGAAATTCTGAGAGATAATCATAATCAAAGACTCATCATTTTTTCTCTTTATATAACTGAACCATGTCATCAGTTACGGAGTTTCAAATAACTCCCTGTAACTTCCTATTAATGTAAAATGTTAAAACGTCAATTACCATTAATGCGAAACGTCAATTACCATTAGTGCAAAACGTTACCATAATGCAAAACGTCAAAACGTCAATTACCATTAATGTGAAACGTTACCATAATGCAAAACGTCAAAACGTCAATTACCATTAATGCGAAACGTCAATTACCAAATTAATCGAGAGTGGTTGTATTACCTGCACTTTGCACTTCAACCTGCAAATTGCAAACCATAAACTCTCATTCATTGCCCTTGTGAGCCATTGGACAAGAGGTTCTAATCATTTGGGTATTGAACCAAAGAGGGTCGAAGAAAAATTAGAACTTATGCCCCCCCCTTCTAGATAAAGAGAGAAAGAGAAGTGCAAATTCTGGATGGGTTCATCTCTTCTATTTTAATTGTTTTTAATTTTTATGGACATTAATATTAAAATGAATTTATCTGTTACATGAATATTATCAATCCATTTTTCATTTTTATTTTTGATAAACAAATTTATTTTATTTTAAATCAGTTGGTAAAGATATAATCTTTTAATGTTATAAATCTTGTAATTTTATTTTATATATTTAATTTAAAATTATTACTTTTAAATATTTTAAGAACATATAATAAAAACTAATTTATAAAGTAAAAAACTATTCAAAAATCAATTATGAAAATTTTTATAAAATTATGTTATAACGGATATTTTATTCGTTTATATCATATCCTGAAATTATTTGGTCTATCTAAGCACAAGATCATAGGATAACACAATTCTACAAGAGTCTTTAACTAATGTATATCAAACATAAGATAGGGATATGATATTGTAACAAGCAAGTTGGGTTACTATCATGTTACTATCAATAATTTCACCGTTAGATTGGTTTTTGATCCGACGGTCCTGATTTGATCCTTATATAACCCTCTTTCTTCTCTCTCCTCTCTCTGACTATACAATCTGCCGCCGCCGCCCCTCATCACCGACGCAGCTTCCCATCGCCAACGCCGCGGTGCTGCTAATAACCACTATTGCACCGCCGCACTCTATCGCCGCCGCCGCTGCCCCTCCCAATCTACTGTCATTCATCCCTTTTCATTTTGTTTGAACAAAATCAATCCGAAAAGCTCTTCTCAACACCCCGATGTCACGCGCAATCTGTCCATGGACATTGGGTTAGAAATGTAATCCTATGATCTAGTCGAGAGCAATGATCAATTACGAAAATATTTTTATGCTTGTTTTATTGTTCCCTTTCCTTGCATTTTTTTCATACCAAATCTGAGAGGGATGAATGGCGGTAGATTGAGAGGGGCAGCGGCGACGACGGTAGAGTGCGGTGGCGCGACGGTAGAGTGCGGTGTCACCGTGTTGTCGGATAAGTATCCTCGATGGATATCTGTCTTGAGTCAATGCTGACTCAGATATGGGATTGCCCCTTGTTGGGCCTGTCGTCTTAATGGCCTTGTTTCTTAATGGACCCATTATACGGGTCCATAACAGTTGCCCCCCAGCCCGGTAGTTTGGTTGTCCAGGCTACCGGGGTGAATTGTCTTGCCTTTTGCTTCAGGTTTTCTGCTGAGCTTTTGAGTTTTTGTAAACTTTTTGCATATAAACTTTTTGCATATATGTTCCTTACATCTCAGGCTTTTAAACCGGGGTCCTCATTGCCCCCTATCTCGGCGGGCTGATCATAGACCATGGGAAATATTTCACGTATTCCCATACCGAGTTTGGGATGAGATTGAGTGGTTGGGATCCAACTGGCGAGTTGCCCCCAAGCATCATTCCATACGCACATGTCCTGAGTTTGTAGCTTCCTTCTGAAAACGGGAATGATTTTCCCTTGTCAACTATGTGGACGGGTTATGCATGAACCCGGCTAGATACTGCACATGTGTAATCGGGGAGCGTACAAGCTTGAGTTGTTGGGATCCAACTGGCGAGTTGCCCCCAAGTCTCAACCATGTAACCCGGCTAAAAGTTGCCCCTCCCAGCCCGGTAGTTTGGATGTCCAGGCTGCAGGGATGAAATAGCAGTAATCTCTGCATTTGAATTTTGCATATTTTATTCAAGTTAGCACTCGAATTTTTGCTTTAACTTGGCCTCTTTATTTAAGCAATTTTCTTTGGGTTGGAACTTTTCTTTATCCGACTTAATTGAGTCAGTGATTGCAGATATTATCTTTCATCCATTCAGCCGGTTTTAGCGAACCGAGTATTGAATATGTTGTTTCCGTATTTCTCCTTCAATCTTTTTTGGCTGAGGTGGTGTTTGCCTCCTTTCAACATCGAGCTTGGCTTCTCCTTCTGAGGCTTTCACTTTGAGCCCAATTTCTTGCGCGGTTGCGCGGTGACTTTATTGATTCAGATTTAGCTTTTTAGCGTTAACTGAACAAAATGACCTAGCCAAGGTCCAATAAGGTCACTTGATCAAAGTCGTACCAATCTGCCCCTTATTTTTCAAGTCCTTCCGTTTTTCTATGCTTCGGCTAGGGGCCACACTCCTGCAATGTGCTTTTTATTTTTAACTCATTTTCTATTCAATTTCTTGCATGTTGCTAGTCGTAATTTTCCAATATCTTGGCGTTATAATGTTCAACTCGGCTTTTTTCCAGAGTGTTATTTCTTGACTTTGGGTTATTTTGACTTTTACGTACATTCCATATAACCGGGTGATGAATGAGCCTGAGTCGTTCGGATCGAATTGGCAAGTTGCCCCCAAGCACATCATCTTTGTAACTCGGCTTAACATCATTGTGTCCAGGTGTCTATTTCTTGGATCCTGGATGTGAGTTTGTAGTTCTCCTTACCAAATTCTTGTCAGTAATCGTAGACTGGGGTGTGATCCTTTTTTTTTTTTTTTCAGGACCACATCTCTCCAAATCTGTCTTCACTTTATCCTGGATTGGGGTGTGGTCCTTTTTTCAGGACCACATCCCTCCAAATCCAGTAGTCGGGGTGTCCGGGGTGCATATCTGATAAGTATAGTTGGGTTGCTGTGCATTTCTATTGATCGCATTTTGTGAATATTTTATTCTCAGCGCGTAGGAATCGGCCATGTTCATGTTCCGAACCTGGATTAGCCTTTGTTCTGTGATGTATGGCTTTAACTATCTTGTCATGTTGAATTCTTACTTCAGACATCCTCCTTTGCTGTCCTACCCAGTAGTTTGGGTGTGCGAAGCGAAGTCCGTTGAACTATAATTTTGTCAAACTTCCGTGACTAAAGACTCTATTGGAAGTAGGAAAGTTTTTCCCTTTGACCTTTTTGCCGAAGTTTTATTGATTCATTGATCCATGTTCTGCATCCATGGATTCCTGTCGACCCATGTTTTGGACTTTTTCTTATTTCGTTCTTTCTTTGGTGCCGGGCTTCATGAGCTGGGTACTGTGTATGCTATTTCAACATTCCTCTTTCAAACTTTTTGGCCGAGGTACGTAGCTCGGACTAGTTGAACAGTCTTTTGGACTGTCTTACCGAGATCTTGAAGTGTAAGGATTGCTGCTTTTCTTTTTTAATCTTGGTTGCATTCCTGCACTTGCCCCCCAGTCCGGCAGTCGGGAAATCTGAGTTGTCGGGCTGTAATACTTTAATCCAAGCTGTGTATGTCGGAATACCGACTTTGCCTTTGAAATTTCTTTTTTCTGATTTGGGGATCTTTGAGCCCCTTTTAACTGATATTGTCGGGCTTTGCTCCTGATTTTTTGCATCTTTCGTTTGCAGGTTTGAATTTCTCCTTGGTATACTTAGCCCAGTTTTATATACTGTAGCTTTATTTATCTGAGCTCGGCGCCAATGTTCTGCCCTAAAGACAGAGATGTCCAGCCCGATAGACTGGCGTGTTTCTTTTGGATCTAGTGCCCTCTCCAAGGTATCTATGAAGGAGATACCTTTGAGTTGAGCAGATCACTGTACACAGAATACTATAACGGCGTTAGCCAAAGGGGAGTGTGTGCACAGTGACAGCGTAATAGTATGAGAAGGAGAGTGTCTACCTTTAGGGTTTACCTGGTATTTATAAGGGTTACCTGTGGGTAATGCGGATGGGACTTAGGTGTTTCTGACTCAGATCCCAGCCTATCCGCTGAGCTGTCACCGTGTTGTCGGATAAGTATCCTCGATGGATATCTGTCTTGAGTCAATGCTGACTCAGATATGGGATTGCCCCTTGTTGGGCCTGTCGTCTTAATGGGCTTGTTTCTTAATGGACCCATTATACGGGTCCATAACAGCTTCAGAGAAAAAGTTTTGATCCACAATTCTGAAAATTACATAATACCTCTAATTTTTCCCTTCCCTTTTCCTTCGTATGCACCTAGGTCATAAACCAATTTGGGCTGGGCTTAATTCAGATCGGCCCAGCCCATTCGTCTAAAATACAAAATAAAATAATAAAATAAAACTTAATTACAAGTCTAAAACTTCAGCAAAACATGTTCTTCTTGGCGTTAGAAATCGACCAGCTTCCAGTCCGAATTGGGCTTCGAGCTCTTCATAAGAATTGTAGCCCTCTGTGTTATCTGAAAAACCCAAAAAGAACGGAGTCAATCCTACAACTGTGGACCGAGATATGGCCAAAATACAGAAGTAACGTAAAGCTAAAAAATTCTGACGAAAATAAATTAAACCCAATCAAACACTAGAAAAATGTAAATTAACTCAAAATATCATTATTTTATTCAAATAAATCCTAAAAATACTAATCAAGAGTAACAAATAAGTGCAATAAAATATGAGTCATCATGTATAAGAGAGAAAGTTATCACATGTAGCATAAGAGTAGTTTTTCCATATATATATATATATATATATATATATATATAATGTTTATAAAAATTGTATCGACCCGACCGAATCGATCCGGAAATCGATGAATCGATCAAGTAATCAGTCTGGTTTTCATATTAAACAGGACATGTTATAGAATCAGTGTGACCCGATGTGGCCTGGCCGATTTTTATAAAAAATGGTACCCATTCGATTCAACAGGTGACCCGACCAAGTTCATAAAAAAAATAAAGTGTTTTGATCAATTGATGCATGCCTTTCTCTTTTCCACTCAAACACGTAAATGGTTTATGGGCTAGACCTAGGCCCACTCTGCACCTCGGCCCAAAATCCACACTGCACCTCGGCCAGCCACCAAACCCTAGAGCCGGGCTATATAAGGCAGGTAAGCAGAGCAGTAAGGTACACATTTTCTAATCCCAAACACTAGATCACACACACACCTTGAAGGCATACGCCTAGGTCAGTGTCAGTGATCCACGTTCCTCCCTGATACCTAATCTATAGGCATCTAGAGAGAAACACCCGTATCCAAAATCAATCATCCAACCTACGTTGGACACATCTGCCAACAGGCAGAACATCTGTTATGGGCTAGACCTAGGCCCACTCTGCACCTCGGCCCAAAATCCACACTGCACCTCGGCCAGCCACCAAACCCTAGAGCCGGGCTATATAAGGCAGGTAAGCAGAGCAGTAAGGTACACATTTTCTAATCCCAAACACTAGATCACACACACACCTTGAAGGCATACGCCTAGGTCAGTGTCAGTGATCCACGTTCCTCCCTGATACCTAATCTATAGGCATCTAGAGAGAAACACCCGTATCCAAAATCAATCATCCAACCTACGTTGGACACATCTGCCAACAGGCAGAACATTGGCGCCGTCTGTGGGGATCGAACCCACGAATTATCACAGAGCGATGGTAAGAACCACCAGGAGTGGCTTCCGTCCCCCTCTGACATCCAATCAGGAGGAGGATCGGGAAGCAGCACTCCAGCCTGCAGATCCAGATCCGGATGCCGTGCACATTAGTGAGGTACACTCCGACTCCGCATCCACTCCAGCCTGCAACCCTGATGCGCCGTATATGCAGGGGTTGCAGCCCATCGATGAACCTGGCCGACAAGGCCCGAATCTGGCCATGGATGCCCTCCTGCGCCGGATTGAGGAGTGGGAGCGCCGGAGCGAGCTGCAGAGACAGGCGGATGCGAGGCAGATCCACGAACTAGAGGCCCGGATCCGGCAGATGACTAACCCAGATCCAGTCAGAGCTGTTGATCGCGTAGTCACAGATCTACGCCGTTCAAACCCTCGCATAGAAGATCGGCAACCGGTGGAGACTGCCCCTACCGGAATCCCTATGAACCCAAATTCAATAATGGGGGTACCGAGATTCGGCCTGCAAGGACCACGGCAAGGGGGGCAAGGAGATCTGGGTCTTAACCAGACGCCTCGGATGCCTAGGCATTTGAATACACAAGATATGCAAGCAAATGGCGACGCGGCTGCAATGCACCGACCCCTGCAACGCAGCCCGGATAACGTTGCCGGAATATACAGAAGGAAATACAACAGGGGGTTGTACAATGACAGCCCCTTCTCAAATGAAATAGTGGAGGCTCCCTATCCAGACAACTTAAACCTATCCGAACTGATCAAATATGATGGCACCCAAGATCCGCAGGTGCATCTGGATGCATTTGACACGGCTATGTATATCAAGGGCATCGAAGAGCCTTTGATTACTAGGCTCTTTGCAACAACATTAACTGGGGCGGCACAAACATGGTTTTCATCCTTACCGGCGGGGTCCATTCGATCTTTCGAAGAATTCGGAGGGCGATTCTTGTTAAACTTTGCCACCAGCAAGAAACAACCAAAATCAGAATTTGCCTTGGGCAAAATCAAACAGCAATCCGGAGAAACACTGCAAAGGTACCTCGATCGGTTCAAACTTGCTGCCCTACAGGTGCCTGGATTATCCGAAAATGTTCATTTACATCTGGTGATCGCCGGGCTACATGGGAGCTCTAGACTGGCCAAGTCGATCTATAAGGACCCACCCCGGACCTTAGTAGAATTCAACACGCGTTCTAAGAAATACTTAGAACTCGAACAGATGGAGCTAGAGAATGTTGACCAGAAACATCATCCGGGTCAATCAGATAAACCGGGGCCCAGAAGGCCAGGAGACTTGCGGGGGAAAAAGCCAGAAGAACGGTTCCCAACTCGAGGGCGGTATGAGAAATATGCCCCATTGAATGCTCCTCGATCGCAGATTTGGCGTGAGGTGGCCTCCACCGAAATGAAGACCGTTGAAAAACCCCGGCCATTACAGCATCCAGCCGGCCTGGACCAATCACGGTACTGTGCATTCCATGACGGCCCAGGGCATTCTACAGATGAATGTTGGGACCTTCGGGATGCCATTGAAAAATATATCCGGGAAGGAAAATTGCGTCAATACCTCATCCGCACTCAGGGATGGAGAAATCGGAAGAGGAGAGGAGGCAAATTTGTCAATCAGTCTAATGAGAATAAAAAATTTAAAGATGATAATCGCAGCAACAAGCAAGCTCGCGAAGATGAAGAATTCCAGGAGCCGGAATTCGAATGCAATGTTATCAGTGGCGCGTTTGGTGGAGGCGGCGATACTATGAATGCCCGGCGAAAGTACCTCAGGGAGGTGCTCTCCATCAGAGAGCGTCCTAAGTTCAAAGAAGAAGAGCCAGAACCACCGTTACTATATTTCACAAGGAAAGAATTGGACGACGTGATACCAGGCCACGTAGACGGGTTAGTCATCACTGGGACGTTGGTGAACTGCAGGGTCAAGAAAATCTTCTTGGATAATGGAAGTTGCGCTGACGTCATCCTATGGCAAGCCTTTAAAAAAATGAACCTTGACGAAGAAGATCTCAGGCCCTGTAACACGGCCTTAATTGCTTTTAATGGGCAAGACACCATACCCAAAGGGTACATTGATTTGCGGTTGACATTAGGCACCAAGGAGGCATACAGATCTGAAAGGGTGAGATTCATCGTGGCCGACTTCCCTTCGGAGTACAATATGATCCTGGGGAGGCCGACCATCCATGATTGGGATATGTTGGTGTCCACCAAGCACCAAAAGCTCAAAATGATTTCTAAACAGGGTACGGTGCTCACTATAGCTGGAGACCAGAAGGAGTCTCGGGACTGCTATTTCAGATCTGTTCGAATGGTGACAAGGGATCCTAGCATTTCTACTGGAATCAGTCAGCCTGGTAACAAACCCCCTCCACACAGGTCGGTTCACATGGTCGACTTCGATATGCGAGATGAAGAGCAGATGCCGCGACCAGAACCAGAGGGTGAGCTGGAAACTATAAATATTGGAGAACCGGGGCAGGTCACTAAAATAGGCAAGGACCTGGACCCAGACGACAAACAAGGCCTGGTTGCGTGTCTCGGCCGTAACCACGATGTCTTCGCGTGGAGGTCATCTGACATCCCCGGGGTGGACCCGAGCTTTTGTTGCCACAAACTTTCTGTATATCCGGGATCAAAGCCGGTAGCCCAAAAGAAGCGAAATCTTAGCTCGGAGCGACGTCAAGTCCTGGAAGATCATGTAAAAGAACTGCTAGAAGCAGGGTTCATTAGAGAGATACAATATACGACTTGGTTATCTAATGTGGTTATGGTGAAGAAGCCAAGCGGGAAATGGCGAGTGTGCACGGACTACACAGACCTAAATAAGGTATGTCCTAAAGATGCATACCCAATGCCGAACATTGATCAACTGGTCGACAGCTCGTCTGGTTTCCGGATGCTGTCCTTTATGGACGCATACTCTGGTTACAACCAAATCCCATTACATCCTGATGACCAGGAAAAAACTGCATTTATTGCTGAGAAAGCCAATTACTGCTATAACGTCATGCCATTCGGGCTGAAAAATTCCGGAGCCACGTATCAGAGGATGATGAACCAGGTCTTCTCGGATCAGTTGGGTAAAAACGTGGAGGTATACATTGATGATATGATTGTCAAATCAGCCGGCATGGAAACACATATTCAGGACTTGGAACAAACATTTAGCAAATTACGACAACACCGCATCCGTTTGAATCCAGCAAAGTGTGCTTTTGGAGTTTTTGCAGGAAAATTTCTGGGCTTCATGTTAACACACCGGGGTATAGAAGCCAACCCGGATAAATGTGGAGCCATATTGCAGATGACGGCCCCGAAGAGTAAGAAAGAAATACAGCAATTGACTGGAAGGCTGGCATCTCTCACCCGTTTCTTACCTCGGTCGGCGGAGACAGCCCTTCCATTCTTTAAACTGCTGCGAAAGGAAGTGCAGTACAGATGGAGTACAGAGTGCGAAGTTGCATTCCAGGAGATTAAGAGGAGATTATCTTCTCCACCCATACTGGCCAAACCCAAAGAACAAGAAACTTTAATCCTTTACTTATCAGTTGGGGAGTTGGCGGTCAGCTCGGTCCTGGTGCGAGAAGACGATGAAGGCCAACAACCCATCTACTTTGTAAGCCGGCTCTTACAAGGAGCCGAACTGCGGTACCAGCGGTTAGAAAAGATAGCTTTTGCACTCCTCACTTCAGCCCGCCGACTTCGAGCATACTTTCAGGCTCACAAAATCCTGGTTCGGTCCGATTTCCCAATCCGACAGATACTGCACAAGCCGGACTTAGCAGGCAGAATGATGAGCTGGGCCATCGAACTATC
>JAVKPL010012339.1:0-61561 GCA_032173675.1 Gastrolobium villosum | reverse complement strand
ATTTGCAGGAAAGGTAATAGCACTGCTCACCTCTTTTTTTTTTGGTTGGATTCTGGTTTTGAAAAAGTTTGCTTGAATTTTTTTACAGAGAAACGTGCCACTTGAGTAGATGTTTCAAATCTGATGTGTGATCCAAGAAGAGAGGATACGTCTTCTTCATCACAGGGGAGGAGAATAGGGTGGAGTCTGAGAGAGAAAGAGAGGGTGGAGAGAGAGAAAGGAGGTAAAAGGGTTTTATTTATGTTTTCAATATGAATCGTTAGATCAAATTGTAATCCAACGGTGATGAGAGGGGTAGGTAAAGGTAGGCAAATAGGGAGTAGGCACAATAACCTATCCCATAAACCATTACATATAATATTTGTTCTACCCAATATAATATTTATTTAATAAAGAACGAAACTTGAATGCGTAGCATAGCCATTGGTTACTTTCAGACTGTGCTCAACTGCAATTGCGTTTGGTTTGAAATTCTGTGATTGGGTTTGGGTCAGAGGCCAAGTGTGTCTCAATCTACGTTAGAAGATAGCCCTTCTTTGTCTTCTTGGTCACTTTGCTAAGCTTATATTTTTGTGTAAAATTATTGGGGTAAATGGGCCTTACGATTTTACTTGGAGGCATCTTGGACTCAAATCCCATCACCAATTACCACAAGAGACATAGGAACTAGAAAGGTCTTGTATTACCAAATCCTTAGGGCCAAGGCCCAAGAAGCGGGTCAGCAATGCAATCACTTTATCATTTATGGGTGAATTGGATTCATAAGCATATTCCCTTATTAGATTCGGAAGGAATATAAAATGAAGATTTAGATTACAAAGTAGTAAAATAACCATTTTTTTTAAAGTATTTAGTAATTTTAGGTGATAGATTAGTGATAATAAATTGATAATAATAAGCACTTAAAATAGGGTTTGTAAATTAGCAAATGAATAATTTAAATTAGAAAAGAAAAATATAAAAAAAGAACTATGTGAATAAATGCATTATTAACATATATGAGGACAAAAATAGAAGTGCGATGTTGCTCCTCTTCACAATCTCGTGCGATGGATTAATCGTCCAGGGCGGCTAGTGCTAAAAATTAAGAAGCCCGCAAATTGAGAATATCCTTCTTGGTTTGTTGATATTCTTTAAGGTTTTATTTTATCATGTTACATAATATAACTTCACTTTCCTACACACACATTAAAGAAGTGGGGTCCACATATTTTTTTTCTTTCATCATTCCACTTCCTCTCTCCCTTTTGATGTGAGAGTAAAATAACACTTAAAGTATATAACATAACATTAATAAAACCCTATTCTTTATTGTAAACGTAAATGCATGATATTCACATTTTTGGGTGGTTAGTGGCAATGTGCGAACTCGGAATATTTTGGTGGACTCTTCCAAATTACTATGCCAATAGAATGAGGTTCTATTGGCCGGCAATTGGATCATGGGTAATGACTCCTTCCTTGCATTATGCATAGTGATAGTGCTAATAGCATACGAATCACATGGACAAACTTCTAGTACTTAATCTAATATTCATCTATAGAAAGAGCATTACAAGCACGTGTTTGGATGGTCGGAATATAGAAAAAGATGACCAGGCATGTTGTTGTGAACAATAAGATAATCAAATCCTTTTAGTAAATCATTTTCTTTTCGTTCATATTTAGAATAGTGACTTTGTAAACTCAATTTGACAAATGAGTATACTGGTGAAGGTTTTTAACATTTTATGCTTTGCTGAAATTGTTTTTAACAAATGTTAGACTTACGATAATAATAAGGTCATGGGTGTTTTAGTTTAGTTTTTTTATTTTTATTAAATTACAGTCAGGTAACATTCGAATACATTGCACATATTTTAATTAAGAAAAGAAGAAATCTCATGTTACAAATTTTTTTCTAATCTCATGTCATAGATACATCAAAGTTGGATACATTTATTTAAAAAAATAAAAAATAAAAAATAAAAAAGAGTGACATACATTTTTATGATGTTGCTGGAAGGCTTTGTTTTCTCCTATTATATAAGAAAAACAAACCCTTTAATCAATTCATTTCTCTAATAAAATATATATTATATTTATGTTGAAATTAGGTAATTAGTAAGAACTATTTTTTTTTTTGGGTAATTTGACCTCAAATAATTATTTTAGAAAGAAATAAGATTTGCAATTGTATTTCTATCTAAGGTTATATTTCTCTCATTTCATTTGAGAGAACTCAAGTTACATATGAAGCAAAGGGGAAATAATTTTTCTCATATAACATTATAGAATAATTTCCTTCTATCTATTCATCACATGCTGATTCACCAAAAAATTAACCCTCTGAATTTTTTGTTGACGTAATTATGTAAATGAAAGAGAGATAAATAACTTTATAACATACCAAGCTTTTATTTGTTTTGGACTTTCCTCAATGCCAAAGAACCTTTAGAAAAAAAAAAAAAGCATTTCAACTATTTTACTTTCATTCAAGAATGTGTAGAAACGTGTATCACTTTGAACTCTAGTCAAACAAATTTCATCAAACCTCGTACCGCGTGGAAGAAAGAAAGTGTCAAAACATTTTTATCAACCTAGAACATTGAAAGCTTAGAGTTGATGTATATTGAACTTTCACTTGCCATATTATTTTGGGGTTGACTTAGCATCTGACGTGGCAACGACCTATTGGTTGATTTGATCCAAGTAGGACGGTGATAGGGCTTGGAAACCCTTGGCCGGTGTCACACGGTGAATTCTAACAAAACCCAATCCAGTTAAAGCAACAACATAACATAACACAACGCAACACTACCGTAACCTTAAACAATAAATAACCTCTTTTTTCTCCTAAATGTATTAATATTAATGATAGATAGAGAGAGAAAAAACTAAGAGAGAGAGAGAGTGAGAGTCATGCATAACCCCACGAGTGTTAGCCAAGAACCCAGTTCAGTAGTCCTCGATTTTTCATCCCAATTCGGTCGCTTTGTGTTGGATTCGTCGTATCTGAACTTGGGCTCTGACTCATGCTCTTCGGTTCTCTCCAATTTCTTGTCTTTCAACAACGGTACACGTTGTGGAGGTAGAAAGCGCAGTGTTTCATTGAGTTTGGGGGTTGGAGGTGGGGGTTTCCGATTCAGGAACATTCTTAATGACTTCAACAGGTTCGTTAGGTTCCACTGCGAGAAAATCCCAATTGGGTTTGCTTCGTTGCGTGTTGGTAATGGAAACAGTGATAATGGTAATGGGGTCAGAGAAGATGGGTGTGCTGTTCTCGAAGATGAGAGGTTGCCATTGAATGGTTCTGAGGTTGAGAACCCTAAAAAGGTTCTGATTTTGATGAGTGACACTGGCGGTGGTCATCGAGCTTCCGCTGAAGCCATCAAAGCTGCTTTCTATGAAGAATTTGGCGATGATTACCAAGTTCGTTTTTCCTCTTTTTTTTTTTAATTTTTTTAAATTTAATCTAATCAGCATAATAAAAGAATATACTTTTTTTTGACTTAGTCTCTATTGTCCCTAAAAAGGACCAACTTGATGATACTTTTAGTTTTGTAAATTTGATGATTGATTAGTCAGGACTAAACTGCTAGTGAATGATTATTTACTTGTTTAAGGTGATGGAAAGTTATAGTAAGTCCAATGAATTGGGTGTGTGAAATATATGCCCTTTTCTTTTGGGTTGTGTTCTCAGTAAGGAGTTCATGGTGCAGGTGTTTGTTACTGATTTGTGGGCTGATCACACGCCTTGGCCGTTCAATCAACTTCCCAGGAGCTATAGCTTTTTGGTGAAACATGGGCCATTGTGGAAGATGACGTACTATGGAACTGCCCCCCGTGTAGTGCATCAGTCTAATTTTGCTGCTACTTCAACATTCATAGCTCGGTGAGGATTTGGTTGTCTTCACATAACAATTTGTGCTCTTTTATCTTGTCAAATTACTTTGATGAGATGAGAAAAAACAAATGCATTCATACATGCCATTGCAGATAGCTGATTGGTTTGTGAAAGTCCAGGCATATACTGGTCTAGCATTCTCCCTGTCTTTCAATTTGAAACTTTTCTTTTGGTCATTAAAGAATAAATAAGTTATATCAGAATAGTTTCGTTGTTTTATGTACTGGATTTCTAGTTGTGGGAATAAATTGTTTGCTTTTGGATAACTTGATTCATTACAATAAAGATGATATCATAGTGATTCGGAAATATTTCAGCGTGGTTCTGGTTTGATATTTGTGTGTTACAAATATCAAGTGATATTCGAGAACAATTGCCCTCTCATTGCAGTTTGCAATGTTTATAGTGCGTTGTGTTAATATTACACCAAAGTTATTGACATTTGCTGTTGTCCATGCAGAAATTTTTAGTTATAGAATCTATTTTCTTGTGCATATTTTGCCCTTGTCAAATAAATATCCCATCTTTTTTTTTTTAAACAGTGAGGTTGCAAAAGGGCTAATGAAATATCAGCCAGATATAATAATCAGTGTGCATCCCCTGATGCAACATGTTCCACTTCGTATTTTGAGGTCAAAGGGTCTTTTAAAGAAGATTGTTTTTACCACAGTTGTCACAGATTTAAGCACATGTCATCCAACATGGTTAGTTGTGCTTTTTTGTTATTATCTTTTCAGAAATCATATCAATAGTCTGGTTTTGACATATTATTTCTTGTATTTTTTAGGTTTCATAAGCTTGTAACTAGATGCTATTGTCCAACAACTGATGTTGCAAAAAGGGCACTGAAAGCTGGACTCGAGCAATCCCAAATAAAGATTTATGGTCTACCTGTCCGACCTTCCTTTGTTAAGCCTGTTCGGCCAAAGGTATGTCATATTCTTGTAGCTATGACTTGAATTGGATGGCTTGTTTTCTTACAATTCTCTAATTGGAATACAGTATAACCTTCACTGGATTGTTTGATACAGTGAGATAGGATGATTGAAATTATCCAGTCTCAATTAGGAGTCTAGTAATTTAAGTTGTTAGGTTTTTGAATTTATTGGCAGTAAATTATAGCCATTTCAATGTCACCTCACCAGTGCTGAATTGTGCAAAGGTTTTTTTCTTGTCAACTACAATTGCTGGCATTATTTAGCACTTAATTTCTTCCCTTGTCAGCTTGTGGAAAAGTGAATAGTAGCAAATATTCTTTTTTCTTTTTTTTTTCAATACAAAAATCAGTCGCTTTGGTGTTTACTATGGGTTCAGATTCTATGACTACAGACTGTAGTCAACTATTGTAACTTTAGTGTAATGCACATCATGGTAGTTACTTAAGACTAAGTGATGCATACGCAGGCATGTATTTCACTTACTTTGAAGGTATAAATTTGGATCTGAACTGTAGTATCACTATTATTCCTTTCAATCAAACCATACTGATCAACACACTATGTGACTATATATGCTTGATTGGTGTCGAGTTTCAACGAATTATTTGAGTGTAAATGTTTTAAATTGGATTATTATACTTATCTTTTTTGTTCTTATCTATATCCCTATACCATTCTTTGTGTTAGAAATTACACATAACTACTCTACTCTATATACAGATCCTACATAAGTCCGCTTGAAAATAACAAAGAAAGGGAGCTATTTGTAATTTATCATACAAGAAGGGTGCTAATGTAATAACTAATAAGCACTAACCTCAAGGGAGGTTAGTGTAATTAAACCCTTAAAATTTAACTCACAAGAAAAGCTACATAATTATTACTTGATTTGCAATTTGATTTTCTTAATTACCTCAGTTAATATTCACTTTGTTGGGCTTCTCTAATTTATGCTATAGGATGAACTAAGGAGAGAATTAGGGATGGATGAGGATCTTCCTGCCGTATTATTGATGGGGGGAGGTGAAGGTATGGGCCCCATTGAGGCTACTGCTCGGGCACTTGGAGATTTATTAAACGATGAGAATCTTGGGGCTCCAACAGGTCAAGTCCTTGTGATCTGTGGTCGCAATAAGAAGCTTGCTAACAAACTAAATTCTATTAATTGGAAGATTCCAGTGCAGGTATTGATACACTTAAAATCTTTCCAGAGCCTTGTTCATGCTTTCTGAAGTCCATATAAATTATAATATGTATGTTTTGTGGGTGCGTTTGCACTCCCTCTGTTCCTGTCTGTGTTTGCTCCTATATATGCTTATATTTTAAAGTCCATGAGTAGTCCATGGTGACTGATTTGTTCTTGTGTCTGCATGTCCTTTTACTTGATGAACTAGGTATCTAACCATAGGACCAGATTCCTAGTATGTTATCACATGTTCGAACTTTTGAGGTATATTTGAGAGAAAAAAAAAAATTTATGGTGCAATTGAATATTAGAAGAAATTGTCCCAATTAAGAGAGAAAGAATTCAAGTTAGAAAATGGAATAGATTAGTGAGCCCCCATAATTAAAGATGTGATGATGAAAGTTGTAATTATAATTTGTGAGCGCAGAAATTATTTCTAAATTGATTGATTGTGGAAAGAAATTTTCTGGGTAGGATTCCATCAAATTTGGGTGAGGGAAATCAAACCAAATTATTTGGGGCAGAGGTTATAAGTCCTTCTGCAATGGACTTGTCTATTATCTAATATGTCAGACTTACTCATGTTTAACACACTGATTATATTAATTTAAAATATTAGCTTTTCTTTCCATGAGTTAAGGAAGAAGAGTTCAGAAACTTCCATATTAAATTTCTTGTTTCGGGTGGGTAACGTATCAATAAGTAGATGAACATGGCAATTAGTATCGCATGTATGTCCATGGAAGCCCTGAATTATTTTATTTTTACCCATATTTAGGTCAAGGGATTTGTTACCAAAATGGAGGAATGCATGGGAGCTTGTGATTGCATCATTACAAAGGTTTGATCTCTCAGTCATTACTTATATTTTCCTACCTCATTATGACAGCAATTGATGGTTTTTCCCCTTTTGTAGGCAGGCCCAGGGACGATTGCTGAGGCCATGATCCGAGGCCTCCCCATTATTTTGAATGATTACATTGCAGGACAGGTATTGTAGTTCTGGCTATAATTCCTTAACCTTGTGATTAATTTTCTTTTTTTTTTTTTTAAAAATCCATCTGACTAAATAATGTCATGGGATAAAAGTATATTTGAGGCTGAGTTCTGAAACTTTAGTGGAAAATTTGAGCAATTAGAAATTAGTAGAATGATCCCACCAAGTAGTAAAAAAAAAAAAAAAACCACTCCCTGTTAAACCCGACTAGCGAATGTGGGGTGGAGGAAATTCTTGTACGCAGCCTTACCCTTGCATAATTGCAAAGAGGCTGTTTCCTGGATTCGAACCCATGACCTTTCAGTCATGAAGGAACAGTTTTACCACTGCTCCGGTTCGCCCCGGTTTTAATGACCCCACCAAGTAGTAAAAAAAAATAAAAAATACCACTCCCCGTTAAACCCGACTAGCGAGTGTGGGGTGGAGGAAATCCTTGTACGCAGCCTTACCCTTGCATAATTGCAAAGAGGCTGTTTCCTGAATTCGAACCCATGACCTTTCAGTCATGAAGAAACAGTTTTTAGTTTTTTTACCACAGCTCCAGTTCGCCCTCTTTTTATCCCACCAAGTAGTAGCTAAGTTGAAATCAATAAAGAGAAGGATGTAATCATTCTCAAAGTAGGACTGCAGTGACATAAGTGCTTGTTTAAATTGTTCTATCATGCATACTTATGCTATTGTGAAATCTAGTTATAGTTTGCAATGTGGTGACTGGGAGGCTACAATCACATTGAAATATTTGTCACTGAGTCTTACCTTCTCATATACATGATCAAAAAATGGTGAACTCACAGAAGTTCCTTACATTTCATTTTAGGAAGCTGGCAATGTCCCTTATGTAGTTGAAAATGGATGTGGGAAGTTCTCTAAATCGCCTAAGGAGATAGCAAAAATTGTTGCGGATTGGTTTGGTCCAAGGGCTGATGAACTGAAAGTAATGTCACAAAATGCATTGAGGCTAGCAAGGCCAGATGCTGTGTTCAAGATTGTTCATGACCTTCATGAGCTTGTAAGACAAAGAAGCTTCTTACCAGAGTATTCTTGTACAGCTTAACTACTGACAGTGAGGCTATTTTTTTGTACGCGTCTTATGAGGAATTGTATAAGGCAGCGAAGATGTATCACTAGCAAAAATACGTGTATGTCCTTCCACAATTTTCATATAAATGTTCAGATTCTCTTTTGAAATTAATATAGTTTTGGCTGTTTCATGCTTAGGACACTTTTTTCTCTTATAATTTCTGTTCATGTTGGAAAAACATATATTTACAAGCCTGGCAAGGTTTGAATATGAAACTTTCATTAATAGAAAACTGCGGTATTACTCACTGACACAAAAAGGAAAGCTTTATTGTATGCAAAATTTTATTTTATTTTATGGGTTTATTATCTATCATTCAATCTGACCATAAAATTTTTTCTACACACACAACATTTTGTGGGGCCTGCAGCAAAAAAAAATAAAAGATTCTGGCACGCAAAATGAATCTCTATAACATAACACAATCACTTACCCTACTGCATAACTTTTATAAAACTCTTATTTTATTCTATTAATTGATATCACAAAATGTTTAAGTTTTGTAAAATTAAAGAATAACTAGAATGAGAAAGATTATACTTATAATATATTTTCGTTTATAACTTCTTACAATCATATCTTAACCGTTGATTTTCACCAATCAACAGTTTTTAATTATTATAAATTAATAATTAATTAATGAGTTTGATTTGCGAAAAAAATAATTATTGATTGACGAAAATTAACGATTAAGATATAATTGTAAGAGGTTGCAAACAAAAATAGGTTGTAAATATAATCTTCTTCGACTATAATGCACTGAGAAAAAATTACGACAATGAAAGTAATATTTGTATTGAATTGTATTATCAATATGCATTTGTTTTACAAGCTTTGTACATCACTGAATTTTATTCTCCTGATTATATGAAATGAGATGTTACACCTTTTATATTCTTTACACCTTTTGGTGGGGGCTATAGACATTCAGGTTATACTAATAAATTTTACTTTATTCTATCAGTGGATATTACAAAGATTTTAGTATCATCAAACAACTAATAACACGATAAATTGTTTTTGACTTAATTATGCTATAATGCTGTTTGTTGTATTTGTATTTTAACTCAATATGCACGAAATATAATTTATAATTCAGTAGCATGAAATACAATCTTTAAAGTCTAATAAATAAACTTAAAAAAAAATCTAATAGATAAAGGATATGAATGCTGAACTAAACACTGAAATCTGCGCACTCGTATTTTGAGTAAATGGATAAATGTTCTCCCTGGCTCCAGCACCAATGTCAAATACTTTTGTGCATGCTATTTTTTTTTTTTTTTTTTTACTTTTCTGATGTATCATACTTTTATAAAACAAATAAAATGATCACTTCGAATTTGATTCCAGGCAGATTTTTGGACTCGGATTTTGTGTTTGTGTTCCGGTATTTTTTATATTTTTTTTTTATTGTGTAGAATGATCCAAATGTTCATTTGTTTTTGGATGTCAGCCACCAAACTCTTCAAGATCGTACCTTAGCAATAATTTCAGACTCCAAATTCCACCGAGTCATGTGTTTGTCGGTTACGGTGATTAAATGCATCATAAAATTTCGTCAAAAATAAAATAAAAACCCACAGATGGAAAAGACAAAATATTGGAAATAGGATATATTACTAGGTACGTTAGTGAATGAAAAATGAAAAAAAAAAAAAAAATTACTTATGTTATGTACTGGGCAAGATCCGAGAGCTAAATTCTCATGTACGTGATAAAACAGTGTGTAAACAGGTCAGGAAATTTGCCAGTGGTCAACCAATAAGAGATTTCTTTAAAAATTACGTCATAGGTCTATTTAAAAAGGCCTGACTTCTATGCCTCCGAAAATAGCTTGTATTTCTTTAATAAAATAATACAAATATAAATAACTAATTTTTCTAAATATATAAATACAATTTTTTTAAAATATATTAATTGGATTTGATTTTTGTCATTTTAAATGACAAGTTATGTAATCTTAGGAGAGATAGACACAAGGAATGAAAATCATTGGGGAGAAAGTGAGTGATTTTTTTTAATTTAAATTTTAAATAAAAAAATTTCTAATTTCTAATTCTTGTGTCTATCTCTCTTCTAAAATGACATAACTTATGTCATTTAAAATGACAAACATTAAATCCAATATGGAAAAAAAATTTGTCATTTTAAATAACATAATTATGAGAGAGAGAAAGTGAGTGATTTTTTTAATTTAAATTTAAAATAAAAAATTTCTCTTATGTCTAACTCTCTCCTAAAATGACATAAAATTATGTCATTTAAATGACAAACATTTTTTCCATATTAAACATAAGTTTAAATTAATTTGTTAGAATATAATATATGTAAATAATTTAAAACATTTTTAAAATAAATTTAACTTTTGAATATTAATATAAGTCAATTAAATATATTTAATATGAGAATGAAATTGAAGTTTACTTTTTTTAAGTATGATAAATAATTTAAATAAATATAGATAATATATATATTTATATTTATATAGTTGTGTATGTATCTGCACGCAATGTTATGAAACCTGCCCGACCCGATTAGGTCGACCTGGAACCTTGTGAATCGATCATCGTACCAATTCGAGTCAAGTATCGGACTAACTATACATCGAACCCGGTCAAAATCGACAAAACCCGATCAAAACTTATGACTAAGGATATGCATTTTTATTAATAAAAAAACCAAATTATTTCATCTTGTCGGGAAAAAAATGTGAAAATCATTTTAATTTTTTTTTTAATTTTATTTGCTAGTAGTATACTCTTCTACGATGATACCAAATTTCAGTTTCTAATACTAAAATAATTTACGGAACAATAAATTAAGAGAATGTGACATATGTCATTTCAACGTAGATAAATTTGATAAATATGAATTTATAACATCTGACCTTTTGAATGTCTCTGAGAGGTATGTTTATAGAGATTCTGAGTTGCAATTTTTTTTTTTGGTAAGTTGAGTTGCAATTCAAATTGACATAATAATAGCATACATTATCATTTATTTGTGTTTTATGAATTGTAAAAGTGTGATTGAGTAATTTTTGAGTTTAAAAAGTGAACATTATTTAACTCATTTTAAGTATGGACAATATAATTAAATTTATGTGTTTATATATATATATATATATATATATATATATATATATATATATATATATATCCGGGTCAATCGATCCGACCAGTGATCCATCGATCCGACTAGTAACTCAGTGCCCCAATACTCCGACCGGGCCGATGCCGAAAACAGATTTAATAACACTGTGTGCATATGTATAAATTTTTAATTTACTTTAAATTAAATCAAAATTAAATTTTATAAAAATCATTATAATTCTATTAAATTGATTATTTTTTATTTCCAACAATATAATTAAATTATTAATATTTTAAGTTATGATTTGAGCTATTTTACAATATAATCATAACCTATAATTTACTGACTATAATATATTGACTTGACAAATCTAAGCAGTGTATTTTTAATGAATTAAGTCAGGTCATATTTGTATCGGGCTTATTTGACTTGACTCATTTATAGTCCTAAAGGAAGATATGACAAATTATTTCCTTGATGATCAATATGACATTAATGTTATAGGAGATAATTTTATCTGTTTTTTTCTCTTTGATTCCACATGAATCTTGCATACATATAAGAGATAAAATTATATTCATAATAAACATTGATTTTATGAATTTTATGCAAAAACTAAACGGTAGTGTTTACATGCATGGGACATGAATCTTTTCAAGATTATGGACATGAGACAGTGACACATACGTATCTTTAGCCTCCTTGGCTTCCACGTTAGCTAAGAACTAAAACTTGCACAAAATGCAACGGCACCTGTCATGTCACTCGGTTTAATGAGGCTAAAGCTAACGCCTAAGACATGTAACTGCAAACTTGGAACATTTAATTTTGATTTACATTTTGAGACCGGAAGTTGTAGTTTCTCCTAAGATCCCCTATAACAGAATCCACCCTTTTACCTCTTCTACACTGAAAGATAACAAAAACCATGTTACTTGTTCAGTAATCATCCAAAGCAGATATACTAGAATTGCCAGCATAAGCAAGCATATTGTTAATCATAGCTTATATATATACGCATAGAATAAGGGACTTGGGATAAGGTACTGTAATGGGTTGGAGGTACCAAGCTGGGTTGGGGCTTATTGGAGCTTTTGTGTTAGTATGGGTCAGCTCTGCAGAAATAACTCAGGTTTGTACTCATATTTTTCCTGCTATTTTGTTTCTCTATGGCTTTGTTTTGAAGATTTTTATGTTATTTTATGGTTTTTAAGAAAAGGATAGGAAAACAAACTCTGAACTTTTTAACTTATTGGAACTGCAAGTGTGTCAGTTCAGAAACATCTTATCTTATTCATCTTAATTATGAAATTGACACGCAATACAAGGTTGGATTTTGCTTCCTTTTGAACTTCAATGTG
The DNA here is from genome assembly GCA_032173675.1 of Gastrolobium villosum. NCBI lineage: Eukaryota > Viridiplantae > Streptophyta > Magnoliopsida > Fabales > Fabaceae > Gastrolobium > Gastrolobium villosum. The sequence continues at coordinate 49,016 of JAVKPL010012339.1, read as the reverse complement.
AGATAAATATTGGTAGAAGATATTTCACTATTCAGAGTAATTATATAATGCTCAATAATTATTAAGTTTTTTCCCAAAACGACACCTATTCAGCAAAGGGTCTTAGTGGTTTATGGCCACCTTGCAGTTCATAGGAAATATTTAATATGCTTCAGGATAATCTTTTGGTGCTCTCTCTTACAACATTAATTTTCTCTTTCTTTTTTTATCCCTATTATTTTCCCACATTTTTCATTTTACCCTTCTATTTACACTAAGGGACCACCTAAAAATGGTGGTCCCGGTTCACTACATATAACCTCCTAGGAGCTACGTAAATCATTGCTATTTTGTTGCCAGCAATATGAAACTATAGGATATACACTCTTTTTTTTTTTTGCAGAAATGTGGGTGGTTGTGGCTTTGTATTTGTAACAGATGCGTTACCACTATTATATTAGCCTCAATCCTTGAATAGCTGAACCGTTAAGACCAATTTATTGCTTTTGAAATTTTTTATGATATCAGTTTTCAGTACTTGGCTCATTTTAATATCAATATTCAATCCGACACGTTTCTTTCCAAAATTTAGTGTTCCTATTTATGTGGGTTCAGTTAAAATGTCCTCTGCATAATTTTATTACACATATATATTATAATTAACCAGCTAAGTGTGATTTTGTGGGATTGTTAGTAGGGGTGAAACTGTGCCGCACCGGCTTACAGGGGCCCACGGCTCGACCTATATCAGGCTAGACCTAGTATAATTTGTATAATAGGTCGGACTTAGGCCATAAAAAAGTCTGTTTAATAAAAAGGCCGTAGGCGCACTTTCAAAAGGTTGGACCTATAAGCCTACAGACCGGCCTATATTGCGGCCTATATTGTACTGTTTATTTTAAATAAAATAAAATAGAGTAGGTATGCCTTGAAGAAAAAACAAAAGATATAAATTTAATCATTTGCAATTATATATAACTTAATTATATTCGATTATATTTTAATAGAAATCTTACTTTATTTTTTATATAGGAGGAACCAACATCTCAACATGTGAATATATTAAAAGATTGTTGGGAGATGCTATAGTTACTACAAGCATCGTGATGTGTTTGTTGGATTCATGTAGTTATTTTAATTTATATGATTTGTTTGTTGGATCTGATGAAATATATGTTATTTTAGTTTGAGCATTTTGTTTTTGAAAATGACTTAAATGCATATTGTATTAGTTTTGTTATGATTCATGATTCTGTTTGGACGTTGAAATTATGATTATTGATGAATTTGAGTAATTTGTAAAGTTGGTTCATGGTTATGCTTGGAAGTTAAAAATTAACAGTCTAACAGACCACGCCAGACCATTTATTTTTTTATAAACGGGCCAAACTAGACCATTTGTTTTTTTATAAACAGGTCAAGACAGAGGATAACAGTTAGACTCATACTAGGCTTGCGCCAGGCCAAATTGAAATTTTTTGACGTATACTTGGGCTTTTCGGGGCAAAACTTAGCCCAGCAAGTTGTTAGACCTTGTGCATTGACCAAAATATGTCCCAAAAAAAAGGTTTTAGGAAAAGGAATGAAACCTAGGAATTCTTCATGTATTCTACTTGAATTCATCAGAATGGAAGAAAGGAAAAAAAGAAAAAGAAGAGAAACTTATAAGACACAGGTGCTTTGGCTATAGGATAAAAATAGACAACAAGAGGTAGTGTAGCTTCTGTTTGTATGCCTTTCTAATTGTTTTTCTATTCGTTGAAACATGTTTTTGCTTCACTATTAACATCTGAATAGTTTTTTGGTTTGGTTATGCAGCAAGATTTTTATACTAAGCTTATGATACTTTACTGCAGAGGATTTTTACAGAGTATAAACAACCTTTTGCACTCACTTACCTTGGAGTATCTATGATGATAGTCTATCTACCCTTTTCAGTTTTCAAACAGTGGATTTGTAGCTTACTGAAAACTTCATGTAGAAACTTCCATGAGGACTACACATCAGTTAGCATTTCCTCTGGACTTAGTGTGCCTTTTAGAAACGATGAAATTCACCAACAACTAGAAACCGATCTAAAACATAGTTTGATTACTGACAAGGAAATTAGAGAAAGAGAAGAAGGGATGCCTCTGGTCAAGAAAGAGGAGGATGAACCTCACTTGCTTGAACAAACTTATGATTTTAGTTCATGGAAAATTGCTAAGTGTGGCTTGTACCTCACTCCAATATGGTTTGCATCAGAGGTAAAAGGACTTCATTTAAATCTCATTCTTTAAATTTGAAGTTTTTTCTTTTTCTTTCATTTTAAACTTTTGTGAAGAAATGAGAATACAAGTGGTTACCTGTAATTTAGGGCATGTTTGGTGCATAGTATAGAATAAGGTCTGATAGTATAAGGACAGATTGTATAAGGACAGATTGTATAAGACCTGAATGAATTTTAATACTATCCAGCGTTTGACATGATATTATATAATTCTTCAAAAAATGTCATATGATATTGATTTTTATAAAAATCTATTTATCAATGTGTCCAAAAAAATAAATTAATTTTTATAAAAATAAAAAATATTCAATACTTTAAAATTTAATATATTGAAAAATTAATTTTTATTTTAATATATTAATATTAAAATAATATATTAATTTTTGAATTGCACTGTTCAACGATGTTAATACACTAACCTCTTATCAGGCCTAATCTTTCCCCTTAGGCCGGATTAAATAGTATTAAGGGATTCTGCTGTATAAGCTTATACTATAAGATGGTCATACCAAACAACTGAAAATGAACTACTATAAGCTTATACTATTAGGCCTTATACGTCATACCAAACATGCCCTTAGTATCACAAAAATTCATTACAAATATTAATGATTAAATATTATGAACTTTGGAAATATGGGGACAAAAATAATTGAGATACTCTAATAATTCGTTTGGAATAATTTCAACTAATCTCCTATGCATGGTAGTTTTTACGTCTTAGAATTAAATTTCTCATTTTCACGTGAAAGGATGGACCTATAGAGTAGTTTGGTCTTGGATTAACTTTGTGGAAAAGAAGGAACCAATATAAATCAGTATATACGTAACCATATTTTAGTATTTCGTATTTTTTGAAAAAATTACTTCCCAGTTTCTGTTTTGTGTTTTCAAGATGTGCCACTTATTAGATATGTTCCTTATCTTGTGCTTATAATGTTGCAAACTTGCAATTGATTGGTATCTTGCAGTATTTGTCAAACATGGCACTTGCAAATACTAGTGTTGTGAGTACAACAGTTTTGAGTTCCACGTCAAGTCTCTTTACACTTTTCTTTGGAGCTCTTCTTGGCAAAGACACAGTAAATATAATCAAAGTAGTCGCTGTTTTAATCAGCATGGCTGGTGTTGCCATGACAACTGTTGGGAAAACTTGGGCAGCAGATGAGCAGATGAGCACCTCTGAGTAAGTTGAATGTTGCTTGTTATGGTGCACAAGCTCTTTCCTCTTTATGCTTTATCTCTACAATCATTCGGTCCACCTTATTGAAGTGTGCAAACAGTTAATTTCCATAAGGAAAAAAAACTTGTCAGTTTCTGTGAGAGATTTTAGCTTTTAATTTTATTAAGAAGCTTAGAGTACTCCTAGTGGAATAGTGACCAAAGTGCCACGCTTCACTAAGTTATTTACCAAACTGCCAACTGCCACGCCAACAGTAAAAATTCCCGGAATGCCACGCGGCATAATTCGCTACACTGTGTAGCGAATTATGATTACTGATGTGGTACGTCTCAATTGGAGGAAAAATTTGCTACATAGAGTAGCGAATTAATGCTGGCTTGACACGTGTCCTGTTGTTAACTGTGCACTCTGACGTTTTGACCACGTATTTCGCTACACAGTGGCATTCCGAAAAAATTTACTATTAGCGTGGAAGTCTGGTAAATAATTTGGTGAAGCGTGGCAAAATGGTCATTGTTCCACTCCTAGTACTATACTGCAATTGTTTGATCTGCAATATATATTTATTTTATTTTGTTTTTTGAGGGCGACAATTGCTCCTTGTGATCAAAATATCACAGGTTCGAGTCTAAGAATGCAAAAATATAAGGGTGAGACTGCATATAATTGACCCTCACTCCTATCCTTACAATTTGGGAGCCTTCAAATCCTATCCTCCCCAACTGTATGAGCTACATGCAGGAGGTGTTCATATGCAGTCTTTTTTACACACTTATCCATAGATCATAGATTTCAAGTGTGTTTCAATAGTCTCTATCTGAAGGGCCGGCTTGGCTCAGCGGTAAGCTTGCTTGCTGTGGTGTGTCAGGTCGTGGGTTCGAATCAGTCTCTCTGTAAAAAGTAGAGGAAAGACTGCCTAGAGTATTCCTTTCCCCAGACACTCACGAAGTGAGTATTTGAACCGGGTCGGCCCTTTTTCAATAGTCTCCATCTTTGTCCCTCTTAGCTAATAGGTTAGAAGATTCCAGTTGCTGACAGGCATAGAGATAATAGGAAATAAATAAATTAATATTTATGATGCCTTAAAAGATTTTTCACATTTTGGGTTAGTGGTTCTACCAAACCCAACTAGTTTGGAATAAAGGTATTGTTGATAATGGGCTAGTGGTTCTACATGGACATATTATATATGTTTTTCCATATATTCTCCTGCCATCATTCTTTCAAGTTCTGAAATCGGAAAGTGTTTTTCTTACAAAGGACTCAAAAGCATTCTATCGCTGGGGACATTTTTGGTCTACTCTCAGCAATTTGTTATGGCTTATTCACAGGTATGCATATTTAACTTCCAATCAATTCTAATGTCAGATGACCTCCAATATATGTTTAATTTAAATCACAGGTAACTTTGTGTGGAACTCTGGCTCTGAATATCATTGTTAATCATTAGTCAATTAATTGCAGTGCTTCTAAAGAATTCTGCTGGATCAGGTGAAAAGGTTGACATGCAAAAGCTTTTTGGCTGTATTGGTCTCTACAGTCTTCTTGGCTTTTGGTGGCTAGGTATGGATTTTTCCTTTGGGGGTTTTGCATGAAAAGGAATTAGGAATTCCATCAATAATGTTAACCTTGGACCTTGGTTACTATGATATTTTCTAAGTAAACTAATTCATAAGATTAACTTTAGCAAAAGGATGAAACTATTGTAAAGAACTAATTTAACCAAAAAGCTTAAGCTAGTCGGTGAGGTTACATTAATGGCTTTATATATCTCTAACATGCCCCGTCACATAAAAGTCCATTAGGCTTAAAGGGTGGTCAATGCACAGGTCCACCTATCCGTACTAAGAAATTCCACAAAACTGAATTATTAATTAAATGAGAATCAAATCTGTGACACCAAGACTCTGATACCATGTTAAATATCAGGACACACTGCTTACAAATTATAATTATAGTTGCAACTTCAACAAATTAATGGTGGATATAGGGATTTGAAGGAACTCCCAGCCATGCCCTCAGGAAGGCTTCTTTAGTTCTTTCTCTTTTGCTTCTGCCATTGTTCCTTTCCCCTTTTGGTTTGTTGTTTTATACATCAGCCACATTAGTGTAATGCATTTTCATGACACTATTTTAGCTACTTGTCAGTTTATTTGAATATTGGATAACTTTTGTTGAATAAACTTTAAATGTTTTGTTAGTTTTATATTTAATAGTCTTAATTAAGGAGTCATGTGTTTAGGTAAGTGAAAGGCCAAGAGTTGTAAGAAAGTGAAAGACCAAGAGTTGTGAGAAAGTGAAAGGGCAAGAGTTAGAGAGGCCAAGAGTTGGAAGTTTAGTTTTGTGGTTTATGGCTAATTTAATGTTTTGGTTCATGAAAAGGCAATCTAGTGCCTATATAAACTAATCCATATTGTAAGCAAAAATCACAAGAAAAAGAGAAATACAAGTTTTGTCTTCTCCACAAGAAAATAGTTGTTTTTATTTTAAGTTCTACATTATAGTGATACCACAAATTGGTATCAGAGCTATGGAAAGAGGGAGTGATATGGCACTACCTAAGTTGACGAAGGAGAACTACGAGAATTGGAGCATCAAGATGAAGGCTCTTCTCGGATCCCAGGACGCTTGGGAGAATGTTCAAGCAGGTTTTGTAGAACCACAGGACACTGGAGGTCATTCGGCGGCTCAAACCAAAGCGTTGAAAGAGACGCGTGCAAAAGACAAGCTGGCGTTATTCATGCTCTTCCGAGCTGTAGACGAATCTGGATTCGAGAAGATAGCAAATTGTGAGACCTCAAAGGCAGCCTGGGACATCTTGGCAAATGTCTATAGAGGAGCTAACCGGGTTAAACAAGTCCGGCTTCAAACCCTTCGTGCCGAGTTGGAGGGAATGAAGATGAAGGACACGGAAGGAGTATCCGGGTTCGTTGCCCGGGTTCAAGGAATTGTGAACCAGTTAAAACGGAATGGAGAAGATATACCTGACACCAGAGTGGTGGAGAAAATCTTGAGATCTTTGACAGACCAGTTCGAAAACGTGGTTTGTGCCATAGAGGAGTCCAAGGACCTGTCTACACTCACCATTGACGAATTGGCGAGTTCCCTTGAAGCGCATGAACAAAGAAAGAAGAAGAAGGAGGAAACTCTTGAGCAGGCACTTCAGACCAAAGCAACAATTAAAGATGAGAAGATGCTCTATTCTCAAAATTTTCGAGGTAGAGGACGTGGCCGCAGTGGACGAGGTACTAGCCGTGGTGGTAGAGGTCGAGGCCGAAGTCAAGAAGTGTATAGTGATGAGGTAGGACAGTCAAATCAACAAAACTGGAGAGGACGAGGACGAGGTCGACGAGGAGGTCGGTCACATTATTCAAACATCGAGTGTTACAAATGTGGAAAGTTTGGTCACTATGCAAAAGATTGTAACTCGGACAAGTGTTACAACTGTGGCAAAGTCGGACATTTCGCAAGAGAATGCAGAGAGGAGAAAAAGGTGGAGGAGACGTCCAACCTAGCCACAGAAGGCGAGATGAAGGATGATGTCTTGTTAATGACACACAGTAAAGGAAGTCCAGACGATGACATGGAGTGGTATCTTGACACGGGTGCGAGCAACCACATGTGCGGACATAAGGACTTCTTCAAGGAGATGAGAAAGGTGGAAACCGGACATGTTTCGTTCGGGGATGCCTCAAAGGTTGAGGTAAAAGGCCGAGGTACGATCTGTTTCCTACAAAAGGACGGGTTAATTGGCTCAATTCGAGATGTGTACTATGTACCCGACCTAAAAAGCAATATTTTAAGCATGGGTCAACTGATGGAGAAAGGTTACTCGGTTATTATGAAAGACCGGGTATTGTATTTGAAAGATGAGCGAGGTCGGTTGATAGTCCGAGTTCAAATGGGTAAGAATCGTATGTATAAACTAAATCTGAAATGTATACAGGTTGAATGTTTACAAGCCGAGGTGGAAGATAAGGCGTCACTTTGGCATCTCCGGTTTGGTCACCTACATTATAGTGGTCTAACCGAGTTGGCAAAGAAGAAGTTGGTGGAAGGGTTACCTGGCATCAACTTTGAAGGAAAGTTTTGTGAGAGTTGTGTACTTGGCAAGCATGCCAGGACCACGTTTCAGAAGATGGCAAGATTCCGGGCTAAGCAACCTCTGGAACTAATACATACCGACTTGTGTGGACCCATCAATCCGGGTTCCTTCAGCGGTAAGAAGTATTTTATTTCCTTTATTGATGATTTCTCACGGAAAACTTGGGTTTACTTTCTGAAGGAGAAGTCCGAGGTGTTTGATGTGTTCAAAAGGTTCAAGGTGATGATTGAGAAGGCAACAGGAAGCTATATCAAATCGGTGCGGTCTGACAGAGGTGGGGAATATACCTCAACAGCGTTTATGTCTTTCTGTGAGGAACATGGGATAAGGAGGTTTCTAACAGCACCATACTCACCACAACAGAATGGCGTGGCTGAAAGGAAGAACCGGACTATTCTTGACATGGTTCGGTCAATGCTGAAGAACAAAAGGATGCCGAAGGAGTTTTGGGCGGAAGCTGTGCAGTGTGCTGTGTATGTGCAGAACCGATGTCCACATTCGAGCTTGGATGATAAAACTCCACAGGAAGCATGGAGCGGTCAAAAGCCTTCAGTGGCTCATCTCAGAGTTTTTGGCAGTGTAGCCTATGCACACATACCGGACCAGCTCAGAACCAAGCTCGAGGATAAAAGCAAGAAATATGTTTTTATTGGATATGATGAAAAAACAAAGGGGTATAAGTTGTTTGACCCCGTCAACAAGAAAGTCATAGTAAGCAGAGATGTAAAGCTCAATGAAGCAAATGAGTGGGACTGGAACAATTCTTCTGAGGTAAACTTTGAAGACGGAATCTCAACACAAATTATCAACCCGGCAAGTCCTGAAGCTTCTGATGATGAAGATGAGGCACGACAACCCAGGATGCGAAGCATACAAGACATATATGAGTCAACAAGTGAGGTACATTTTGTTTGTCTTCTTGCAGACTCTGAGAACATAAGTTTTGAAGAAGCCATCCGAGATAAGAAATGGCAAGATGCCATGGATGAGGAGATAAAAGCCATTGACCGAAATAACACATGGGAGTTAGCCGAGCTACCAGAAGGAAGTCGGCCCATTGGAGTGAAGTGAGTGTTCAAGAAGAAGATGAATGCTCAAGGGGAGATAGAACGATATAAAGCTCGACTAGTTGCAAAAGGTTATAAGCAGAAGGCTGGAATTGACTATGACGAGGTGTTTGCCCCTGTTACAAGGATGGAGACAATTCGGCTACTCATCTCACAGGCTGCTCAATACAGATGGCCAATGCATCAAATGGATGTAAAGTCGGCATTTCTGAATGGTGTTCTTGAAGAAGAAGTTTATGTGGAACAACCGCCGGGCTACATGAAGGCAGGAGAAGAGAAGAAGGTGCTGAGATTGAAGAAAGCACTTTACGGGTTGAAGCAAGCACCACGGGCATGGAATGCTCGTATTGACAAATATTTCAAGGAGAATGGACTTGAACAATGTCCATATGAACATGCTGTTTATGTCAAGAAAAATGGAGGAGACTTGTTAATTGTGGCTCTTTATGTTGACGACCTCATTTTTATGGGAAACAATGCCAAGATGATACAAGAGTTCAAGAGCACAATGACAAGAGAGTTCGAAATGACAGATCTCGGTTTGATGAAGTTCTTTCTTGGTTTGGAAGTAAAACAAAATGAGAAGGGAATCTTCGTGTCACAGGAGGCTTATGCAAAAAAGATTTTGAAGAAGTACAAGATGGAAGATTGCAACCCAGTTTCAACACCAATGGAACCCGGTTCAAAACTCTCTAAGTTTGATGGAGGAGACCGTGTTGATGCAAGCAAGTACAGAAGTTTGGTGGGAAGCCTACGTTATCTCACATGCACGAGGCCGGATATCTCGTTAAGTGTCGGCATAGTAAGTCGGTTCATGGAGGAGCCGAGATACACACATTGGAAGGCGGTAAAGAGAATTCTGAGGTATGTTCAAGGTACAGTTTCACACTGGTTACACTACTCGAGCTCGGCAAAATACAAGTTGATTGGATATTCTGACAGTGATTGGTGTGGAGACGTAGATGATCGAAAGAGCACGGCTGGTTATGTGTTTTTCATGGGCAACACGACATTCACCTGGATTTCGAAGAAGCAACCTATTGTGACACTGTCGACATGTGAAGCTGAATATGTAGCTGCATCTTGGTGTGTTTCTCATGTAATGTGGCTCAGGAATTTGCTAAGCAAGTTGGAGGAAAAACAAGTCGGTCAAACTGTGATCCGAATTGACAATAAGTCGGCTATAGAGCTAGCCAAGAACCCGGTAAATCATGAAAGAAGCAAGCATATTGACGTCCGATTTCACTTCATCCGGGATCAAGTAAAGGAAGGAAATGTGGAGCTAACACACGTGACCAGTCAAGAGCAAGTCGGGGACATCTTCACAAAGCCACTGCCGACGTTGGTGCTCAACAATTGCAAGAAGATGCTTGGGATGAAAGATGGCAGAACCATTTAAGTTTATGAAGGAGAATTGTTGAATAAACTTTAAATGTTTTGTTAGTTTTATATTTAATAGTCTTAATTAAGGAGTCATGTGTTTAGGTAAGTGAAAGGCCAAGAGTTGTAAGAAAGTGAAAGACCAAGAGTTGTGAGAAAGTGAAAGGCCAAGAGTTAGAGAGGCCAAGAGTTGGAAGTTTAGTTTTGTGGTTTATGGCTAATTTAATGTTTTGGTTCATGAAAAGGCAATCTAGTGCCTATATAAACTAATCCATATTGTAAGCAAAAATCACAAGAAAAAGAGAAATACAAGTTTTGTCTTCTCCACAAGAAAATAGTTGTTTTTATTTTAAGTTCTACATTATAGTGATACCACAACTTTGTCATTGCAAATTACTATATAGTTAAGAATTTCTTGCCTCATTTGTAAAACTTTCTAACTCATGCTGTTGCAAGTTTCATGCAGCATGGCCGTTAAATGCTGTTGGAATTGAACCTGTTTTCAAATTTCCAAGTTCACGATCCACCGGGGAGATTGTTATTGCAAATAGCATTTGGTCAAGCGTGATTTCAGATTACTTGTGGTAAGTTGAACGGCATTTGGTGTGTATGAGACTTGGTGTTAATATATACTTTTGTCACATAGTATAATTAACAGTTATTGCACAATATTCTTTTTGATTTAAACTTAACTCTAATGAATATTGTGACAGGGCCCTTTCTATAGTTTGGACCTCACCTTTGGTTGCTACATTGGGCATGTCCATGACAATTCCTGTTGCCATGATAGCTGACATGGTTATACATGGTCGCAAGTACTCTGCGATCTACATTCTTGGATGCATTCAGGTTTGACTTTTTTGCATTCCATTGAAATTGGTTTGTACCATTATCTATGGGGGACATTGACCGTACTGAATGTCACAGAAACAAATTTTTTTTCCAAACTGTCACGGCACCATAGTTGCTGAGATATTCAGCTGCTATGGATTGGACACATGTCACGTCCTCGGTGGCTAGACACGTAACTCATTCAACCCAAAGTAGCTGATAGTCAGCTACTTTGGTGCAACCAGGCCTTTTAGCCACCGGAGAAGTGACACGTGTCCCGTCCCTAGTAGCTGACTACCTCAACGATTATGGTGTCGTGGTAGTTTGGAAAAAAAAATTTACTATGTGACATTCAGGTATATATATTAAAAAATGTGGCATGGTCAATGTTTAAATATTCATTCTTTGGTTCTATTGGAAACAGGTTTTTGCAGGATTTACTCTAGCAAGCCTTTCGGATAAGTTTTCTAGAAGTGATGCAGAGTTAACTACGTCATGTTCTGAGAAGTAGGAGTTTTGTAAATTAAACGAGGATGAACTAAATATAGCCATGAAGCCAAAACTATGTGAAATGGTGAGGGAAAAGCATAACTCATGAACAAAAATGATAAGATGTCGTTGTTTAAAGTGATAGCCTTTATGTCACACTGACTTTGGTCCATATACAATAGCGGTAGGATATGACAGAATTCATTTTGGTTGAAGAATTGTTTGACCATTTTTCAAATTATGCTTTGTTCAACTATGATTCTCACACATATATATATATATATATATATATAAAGGAAGCTCAAACTTTAGAAAGTCTGGTGATGTGTCACTTCCTGGTGAATTCTGAGTTTTGCTTTCACACTACATGGCTGCAAACTTTCTTTTTTGGGTAAATTGAAAAAGATTTTTCTTTTAAAATTCGAAAATCAATTTTAGTTTCTAATAATTTAAAACAAATGTGGCGGCAGACAAAGCATTTAATACGCCACTTACCTTCACATTGAAATTGGTCATCTCATTTAATGAGTCAGCTGATTTAAAATTTTGAATTTTGAAATAGAATCACTCACCTGTTTTAATGACTCAGCTATTTGTACATTGAAATTATTAAATATTTTAAAATACGAAAAAAAAACGGAAAATTAATTTTTTATTCAATTAAGTTGTGGTGTAAAATTTTGAATTTTGAAATGGAATAACTCACCTGTTTTAATGACTCAGCTATTTTTACATTGGAATTATTAATATTTTAAATATTTTAGATATTTTAAAATACAAAAAAAACGGAAAATTAATTTTTTATTCAATTAATTTTTTCGATTTTTCTTTTAAAAATCGAAAATCAATATTAATTTCTAATAATTTAAAACAAATGTGGTGGCAGACAAAGTATTTACTGTGCCACTTACCTTCACATTGGAATTGGTTATCTCATTTAATGAGTCAGTTGATTTAAAATTTTGAATTTTGAAATAGAATCACTCACCTGTTTTAATGACTAAGCTATTTTTATATTGGAATTATTAAATATTTTAAAATATGAAAAAATGGAAAATTAATTTTTTATTCAATTAAGTTGTGGTGTAAAATTTTGAATTTTGAAATGGAATGACTTACCTGTTTTAATGACTCAGCTGTTTTTTACATTGGAATTATTAATATTTTAAATATTTTAAATTACGAAAAAAATGGAAAATTAATTTTTTATTCAATTAATTTTTTCGATTTTTCTTTTAAAAATCGAAAATCAATTTTAATTTCTAATAATTTAAAACAAATGCGGTGGCACACAAAGCATTTAGTGTGCCACTTACCTTCACATTGGAATTGGTTATCTCATTGAATGAGTCAGCTGATTTAAAATTTTGAATTTTGAAATAGAATCACTCACCTGTTTTAATGACTCAGCTATTTTTATATTGGAATTATTAAATATTTTAAAATACGAAAAAAACGGAAAATTAATTTTTATTCGATTAAGTTGTGGAGTAAAATTTTGAATTTTGAAATGGAATGACTTACCTGTTTTAATGACTCAGCTGTTTTTTACATTGGAATTATTAATATTTTAAATATTTTAAATTACGAAAAACCATATAAATATTTTAACACAAATACTTGCAAAAAATAAATATTTATATAAAAGGCTAACAGTTAGAGGTGGAAAACTGGGCTCGCCCTGGAGGGCCGGCCCGACAATATATTTTTATAATTCAATTTAAATTTTATCCTTCTTCTTTTATAATTAAATTACTAAATTTGATTTTGGTTACCAAAAAAAAAATTACTAAATTTGATTTCAATTTTTGTAAAATCAAATTTGTGAAATTCCAATGACTAACGACACTAATCCTTGCAAAAAAAATTATTTATATAAAATAGTGACAGTTAGAAGTGGAAAATTGGGCTCGCCCCGGAGGGCCGGCCCCCAATATATTTTTATAATTCAATTGAAATTTTATCATTATTCTTTTATAATTAAATTACTAAATCTGATTTTAATTTTTGTAAATACTAATTTGTGAAATTTCAAAGACTAACGACACTAATCCTTGCAAAAATAATAATTATTTATTATTGTTTTATAAATTTGATTGTAGCAAATGAAAGTTCATCTCTGAGATAAAATACAAAAACCTAGACACAACTATAAAAACTTTTTTTGTGTGGATAAATATAAAAACCTTTTAAATGCTAATAGTTATAGGTGATAAACTGGACTCGACCTGGAGGGTCGTCCCACCAACACATTTTTATAATTAAATCAAAATTTCATCCTTCTTCTTTTATAATTAAATTCCCAAATCTAATTTTAATTTTTTTAAATACAAATTTATAAAATTCCAAATACTAACGACACAAATCCTTGCAAAGTTCTGTGTTAAAGCTCCAATTTTTCCATCTGAAGAACAAAATAGTAACACAGTTTTTTGTAAGTATGAGGTTTTCAGTGTGATTAACCAACTACGGCGGACGACAAATTTTTTGATCTTTTTCCCTCGTGCATCGCACGAGTAATATACTAGTTACACCAAAGAAAAACACAAACTAGGATAGACACCATTTGGTTAAACCTTTTTGACTAATTAAAATCTAAATAATAGTTTTAAAATCAATAAAATAATGATAAAATTTAGGTTAAAATATATTTTTGCTTTCTTTACGGAACACTCTTTTATATTTTAAAATAATTCTATTTTGTATCAATTTCTTAATGAGGTTATACCTATACTCTTTATGTTGAGTATGCTCTTTCCACTAAGCCCAATGGCTTTAGTGAGAGTGAGCCCAAAGACCAATTAACCCATGAAGCTTAGGGTTAGTGGGATTGGGCAGGGTATATAAGGACCCTTTTCTCCACTTGTGCCTCATAGGGTAACATGCATCAGAGACACTCCAAGAGGCAGTTCATCATCTGAACGGTTGCCCACACGACTCGCTGATCCCCTTGAGTCATAGTGAATTTTGCGACCGTTCGTGGTGCGTTTCTGCAGATTGTGAGGCTAGAGAAGGAGAACTGAACGTGAGGAATTGTCACGCTCGCTTTTTCACCCCAGGTAATCAAAACGGTGTTCTTCATTCCTCATCGCATCGATACGTTACGCTTCTACATTTCTGATGATATACCTTCACTTTAAATAAGACAGATATTAAGAGAATTTTTTCCTTCTATAAATATTCATTCCTTTTTTTTTTATCGAAGAGACACTTTTTGTACATGGTTTTTCCTTGTTAAAATTTTGGTCGGATTTCAGCTATTGAGTCACCATGTCCTCACATATTTCCTTTGATTTTCAACCTTAGCCTAAGATCTTATTGAGCTTAAACTTGTACCTTTATCTCACTGTTTACTGTTATATTTTGTCCATCATGTTATCTGGGTTGGCTTAGAGAGAGAGAGACTTCGAAAGGTCAAACTAAATGACCATAAATGATTTTTTCTTCTTCTCAAATATAGGTTTTCATTTTCCCCCTTAACATAACATAATAAATTTTCCTACACACAACATTTTGTGAGACCCACACATTTTAAAACCAAAAAAAAAAGAAAAAAATATGGCACGCAAAATGAATCTCTATAACATTACATAATTATTTTTCCTACAACATAATAAACATAAAACCCCTCAAATATACAGCAGAATCAGTGAAAGAACCCAAAAATAAATAAATGAAAAATGTATTGGTGATTTCTAATAATCAATCAGCCATCCATGTTGGACAGTTGGAGTCAGTCTTGTTTCCCACGAATAAACCAAGCATATCAATCTCGATTGCCATGTTCGACAAAGGGTGTTTGGTAAAGGAGAAATTTTTATTTATATGTGAATCTCAATTTTCAAAAATATGATTTTTACATTCAGTTTATGATAATATCTGGAAATTTATAATTTAAAAAAATTCAATTTTTCGGGAATCCTGAAAAAATACCGCGTACCAAACGGCCCTTTTTGTGGGGTTTAATTTTCTCATGTTAAATAAGAATTCAATTCTCATGTTATAGAGATAAAAAACATGCGGGACCCATGTATTAGAAAAAATTATATGTAGGACCCATGTTAGCATGGAAATCGAAAGGTGTATAGGAAAATTTGAATTCTCAAATTAAATGAGAATTATAAAATCCTTTGTTAGTTGTTTGTAGCTTATGTGCTGAACAATGCTCTTAGTTTCAATCACCAGTTCTAAAACATTAGTAGGCATTAGGGCTAACATTCAGTTTTTAATATAATTTTACTAATAAGATTGGAAAAAAGATATATGTTTTAAAGTTTCTTTTAATAAATTTTTTAGTATGTTTTACTGGTAAGATATAATTATAATACGAAAAGTTGATTTTTTTTTCCTCTTCAATCATGTGAACTGATGTGGAAAGTAAAAAGAAAAAAGCAAATTTTTATATTATAATTATATCTTACCTATAAGATATAATGTATATCCTCTAAAAGGGCAACGTTAAACCCATAAATAAATACAGTCGTTTCATTTTTTTTTTTTTTTGCAAAAGTACAGTCGTTTCATTTGAAACAACGCAAATAACAGTGTTCCGTAAGATTACAAATGTTTTTCAGTCAATTTATTATATATATTTATTCAGTCAATTTTTTACATTCAAATAATGTAATCTCTTCATGTAAAATGATATTTTAATTTATAAAAATATATTTCGCCTACAATTTAACGTCAAGCTTACTTAATTATTAACTTCGTAATTTTTTTATTAAAAGTCAAATATAATTTTTCGTATTATGTAATCTGATGAGTTATGATTAGGTGTGAGTGGCTTCTTATAGCGCTTGATTTGTTTTAGCTTGACTTATTTAATAAATACAACATGCTTAAATTTAAAAAAAGATTTGTTTAGCAAATAAATCCAAATGTAATTTAATAAGACTTAACTTCAAAGTTTATAAGTTTGTTTTCTGTCACTGAATTATAACTCTACATTTTTAGGGTTGTTTATTGACATTTTTCACGATTACAATTTCACAAACAAATTCTTTGACTATTGGTTTCTCCTTTTCTCCCTCTCACGACTTTAACCCAGTCTGTTACTTAACGTAACTCTGGTCATTCACGTGAGTTTGGAAAAAAAAATTATAATTACAAATTAGTCAAGCAAAACCTTTAAATCTTCATAAATAAGTCAAAAATCAAACTTAAAATTTAGTTTATACTAGGTTAATAGACCAAGTCAAAAATATTTTCATAGGGTTTACTCATTTAAGCTAAAATTTGGCTCTTCATTTACACCCTTTATCTAATAAATTTAACTAAATTTGATAATTATATACAATCTCAAACTTATTTATCAAAATTAAACTCTGATTTTACAGTACAATTTTTAGTTGTAGTTTTATACATAAACGGTGAGTTTAGTTACTTGTGTTCACCTTGCGAGTTCCGCAATCTGAAGGAGAAGAACCCTAAGAGAATGGATAAAGGGAAGGGAGTGATGGGATCCTTTGGAAGAAGATGGGGCGTTGATTTCACTGACAATTCAACTTCTCGCGATATTCCCGATCCTCCCGGTTTCTCTCGTGCTTCTCTCGACCAGGTTTCACAAACCATCTTTTTTTTTTTTTTCCTTCATTCCATTCAATTTTTCCCTTTGCTTTCTTTTTCCAATTAATAAAAATTAAATTCTTGTAGGACGATTCGACGCTTAGTCGCCAGAAGAAGGATGCTGAATCCAACTGGAAATCTCAGGTTTACTTTTTTTTTTTTTTTTTTTTTAAATTCATGGTAATTAATTGATTGTTAAGGACATGATTTGTGTAATTATTGATGGTTTTAATTATATATATTTTTTGTAAACAGAAAGCTTGGGAAGTAGCACAAGCCCCTTTTAAGAACTTGCTAATGATGGGGTTCATGATGTGGATGGCTGGTAGTACAGTCCACTTGTTTAGTATTGGTATTACCTTCTCAGCTCTTTGGCAGCCCATAAGTGCTTTACAAAGCGTCGGAAAGAGTATGGTTTTCTCTCCTATTCTCTCTCCACGATCCCTTTTTGAATGATTATATCATTTTATTTGAGCCAGGATATATAAATTGATGCCCGTTATAGTCCTCCTTATAGAATTGATGTTTGAAGCTAGTTGGTTATGATATGGATGGAAATAGTATACGTTTGTTGAATTGAATGATTGATCTTAGATATCACACTTCCCTTCTCTGGTGGTTTGTCATAAGAAATTGATCCGATATGTAAGTGCTTGTTTGGATTAGCTTATTTTTTGTTCAAAACAGCTTTGGATTAGAACCTTTTGGTAAATAATGATTTTTTATTTTTTCTCCCAGAAAAAAGGCGGCTGTGTTCTACTGTTTAAGGGCACTGAAGAAGTGTTTTTGAGCATTTATTGGAATCCATTTTCTTTCAGAATGGATGATACTTTTAATTTTTTGTTCTCTTTCGATTGACATAAGATATTTTAGCGCATTTGCTTTTTATTGCATTTTTTGTTTTTTTTTTCCCCAGTTTTTTTTACCTCCTAAGTACTGTTGCCCTGAACCTCACAAAACATCTGCTGGAGAACTTAAGTTTGTTATGGGATCGTTAATGCATTCTAATGATTTTTTTTTATTTTTTTGCAGTGTTTGAGCCTTACAAAGACAGTAAAGTGGAGCTTCTTGGGCCTAAGTTGTTATTCATTGCCCTTAATTTGGGTGGCTTGGCACTGGGTGTTTGGAAGGTAATATATGCGGTCATTGTAACGGATGGAATATAATATAACGGTAATGTAACGGCGATGGAATGTAACGGACCAAAATGATGAATTAGGCCCAGCCCGTAACAGGGAAAACAACTAAAATCCATGAGGCCATTAATGTTATATAGTTGGTGACACCTGTTATCATTAAATATCGTAATTTCCCATTTTTATGTAATTGTAACAGGCCATGGGCCGTTATAGTAATGCAACTACTAGTATAAATAGCCTATGAAATGAGAATATGAATATATCAGAAAATTATTGGAAATTCTCATCTCTCCCTTGACTCTTTCTCTCTCAATTCCCTTTTCTCCTCCTCTTATCCTTTCTGCAATCTTCTTCTTCTGTAGCATCTGCTACAATGGTGCTCTCGTTGATCTACTCTTCCTCCATATCTAAAAGTAACATTCATCCTCTTCCACACCAAATCATTGATCCCCAATTTCACCCTTCCATCGCACCTACCATTCCATCATGCTGGGATGATATCACTGTAATACTTCATGCAATCGACCAGTCCTTTACAAAATCGTGTGCTGACTTCGCAAGGGCTAGGGCCAAGATGCAATCTGATTTCGCAAGGGTTCGAGCTGAGCTGCGATCTGATCTCACAAAGATTAGGGCTGATATCGATAAGATGCACGTTGATATGGAAGATATAGATTCTACTAGGATTCAAAGGATATTTCGTGGATATCTTGTGTGGCGTTAGCGATTAAGGAAACCCGAAGCCCCTACGACTACAGACCTGTGGATGGCGTCCCTCCCACAATCAATGAGCGTGCCCACAAGCTCTGCACTAGCTCCGATTGATGGAGCGTCCTCAGCCTCCATTTCGTTTGGTGGATCATTTGTTGCTAAGGGAACACCCGCGTTCATTGCAGATCCTTCCTTCCAGATCTCAGATGTCCCGAACCACCCTCATCCATTCCAGGTTCCTGTATTTGAACCCCCTGTGTACGGTACTATTGCTCCACGCTCTGAGATATTTGGTGTTGACGTTCCCTACACACTGAGTGCTAAGCCACCCTTGCCTAAGCCACCAGATTCAACTTGTGCAATGGTTTGTGACCCTAATTTGGCTAGGCAGAGATTATCTTGTTATGCACACAAATGTTTGCTGAAATGGTTGCCCATGATGATACCTCTAACCTCAAGCTGCTACACTCTAGTTGGAAAAATACAGAGCTGCTGTTCAAGAAGACGCCTCTTCCACAGCATGGTGTAGTTTATGGTGGTATGATCAGGGAGCTTTTACTCTCATTTAAGAAGGCACCTGGTCAAAAACCTGGTATTGTTATCTTTGACCCTGGTATTGTTATAACTCAACCTCGAGGACGAGGTTGGTCTGAAGGAGGATGGAATGTAACGGACGAAATATAATATAACGGTAATGTAACGGCGATGGAATGTAATGGACAAAAATGATGAATTAGGCCCAGCCTGTAACAGGGAAAACAACTAAAATCCATGAGGCCATTAATGTTATATAGTTGGTGACACCTGTTATCATTAAATATCGTAATTTCCCATTTTTATGTAATTGTAACGGCCATGGCCCGTTACAGTAATGCAACTACTAGTATAAATAGCCTATGAAATGAGAATATGAATATATCATAAAATTATTGGAAATTCTCATCTCTCCTTTGACTCTTTCTCTCTCAATTCCCTCTTCTCCTCCTCTTATCCTTTCTGCAATCTTCTTCTTCTGTAGCATCTGCTACAGTCATGTTGTGCCTTGAGGTTCTCATAATCTTATTTGTAATTTATAATTTATAATTTCAAGGTAAATGTTTGTACATGCCAGCATTGTTGTCAAACTCGCAAGTTATCTCTTATGGGTTTATGATCCTATGACTAAAAAGCTAGTTAAATTGCTCGTGGATTTATTTATTTATTTATTTTTCAAAAATATCATGATTTCGAGTAAACTTGGACAGATTTGGTAAACTTTCAATTCTCCTACCGAGTTTACAAGCCTAGATGTATACATTGTTTTGGCCTCAAAATTTACAGTTTTGGTTGATTTTGTTGCATGCTTGGGTTGAATTGCTTATGTTTTGCAATATATATATATATATATATATATATATATATATATATATATATATATATGAAGACTTAGTATAATATAACAGTTAGGTCAAGTATTGAATTATGTTTTTACTTTGTCACTCATGTTTGCTTTGTTATGGAGTTGGAATGTTCAATATTAATTATTAATATGCTATTAAATTATGTTTGGGTACTAGAATATGTTTTTAAAATAATACTTTTGAAGAACTTATCTAGACTCTTGAGTTTGACAACCTTGATTCAGATGTGATTGTTCTGTTCTGCAGCTCAATGCATTGGGGCTTCTTCCTACACACACATCAGACTGGGTCTCATCCTTACCACCTGCTCAGGTTGGATTCGTGTTTTTAATAAATTAATTACTTGTTATTTTCAATCTAGGTTTTGTAATATTTGAGGCCTCTTGAAACAGTAGTTAAAAAGTTACACACGTTATCTTGCTGGCTCCATGGTATTATGACAAAATCCTGGAGCATTTTGTAGGACCTCTTCTTGACAGTTTTGGAAATTGATGAATTCAACACTTTGCTGTTTTACTCTAATGTGTTGCAGCTACATGGTTCTGAATTTAATTTGATAAATAATTGTCATCTTGTAAAGTTATGGTGGAAGATCTATTTAAATTATACGCCGAATAATGAAATCAACATTATGAAGATGTTTTTAATGATGAATTACAAATCTCAATGGTTTATTTTTGACAGACTGAATTTCAAGTGGGAATTCTATTCTTTTAATGGACATATATTGTAAAGTCATAGTACCTTGTTCTTAGTTTATTTTCATGTTCTTCTCATGAAGTCAATAATTTATCAGTTTTATATTTTTTCTGCTGTTTACATTTACAACCATTATTGCTACGGTTCTTTTTTTTTTTTTTTAACTGTAAATATATTAATATTGTTAGGAACTCCTATGTTAGAACACATGGGAATTATATGTAAGGGGCAGAAGAGAGATTTGGGTTGTTGTAACAAGCTTGCCTACACTACAAGGAGAGTGGGAATGAAAGGGCAAGGGTTAGAAGCAAATATAAAAGGCAGAAAAAGGTAGGGGGAAGAGGACATACCGTCATTGAGTGAGTTTTGGGGTCTTTGGGCTGGGAGATCTTTTATGTTCCTGTTCTTTGAGTGTTAGAGTGATCAACCTGTGATTCTGATCTCTATGATTGGGTTTATCCTATTTTATGTAAAAAGATGCTTAATTCCTATCAATTGGAATCAAAGCAAGACGTTGCAGGAATTGATTGGAATATCAGTTGTTGGGGAGGTTTAGAAGATGGATATTACCGTGAGTGGAGTTTGGCACCAGAGGATGTTTTGCTTTGTGCTAGAATATCTTTGTTTAATTGACCCAGAAAATTTGAACATATCTGATGTCTCTATTTTTCACCTCGTGGATGAGTCTACCGCTCGAAGTGTGAATGGCTATAGGGTTGCTGATCCCTAAGGTTGACCTGTTCTGTAAAAGCTATTTGCCAAAGGAAGGAACAATGGAAGCAATTTTTCTTAATTGACCTGGGAGGTAAAGATGTTGGATTGGAAGTTAGTTGTACAAATGAGTTCCCCAAAAAACTGGGGTTCTAGTCATTATGCTTCGAGCAATGGGACCCTAGTGGAAATTATTATGTTTCAATTATCGCTTGGCTGTTGTGCTTCAAGCAAAGAGAACCCGATTGAATGCCTTTCAGTTGCTACATGGCACTTAGCCAAACCTCCACCTTGAGGACAAGGTGGATGCTTCAGAGGCAGTATTGTTAGGAACTCCTATGCTGTACCACGTGGGAATTATGATTATGGGGCGGAAGAGGGATTTGGGTTGTAACAACCTTGCTACATGGCAAGGAGGGTGGGAAGGAAGGGAAAAAGGGAGGAAAAGGTAGGGTAGCGGACAGTCATTGAATACAGTCATTGAATGAGTTTTGGGGCCGTTGAGCAGGGAGGTTTGCAAACTCTTAAGTTCTGCAATGTTATATCTTTTGTTTTCTCGCTGTGTGGGTGAGAGTGATGAACCTGTGATTCTGATCTCTGTAATTGGGTTTATCCCTATTTTCTGTGGAAAAAAAATGCCTAGTTTCTATCAAATCCCTCACATACTTTTCAATTTTATAAACTAGGAATTAGTTGTAACTTATATTTTTTTTATACTTGTGCCTCAAATTTAGAATCCTGGTCTTCCCACCTAAGGGCATTGACTGTTACGAAGTAAGTTTGGACAACACTTGTAGATCCATGAAATAAAGGGGCAATGATTTATGTTGGGTAATCGTACATTTGAAACTGCATGATGGGAATTAGTTTTCTTCTCCATATCTTGTATTTTTTTAATTTATGTCTGAAATTTAAAGTCCTGGTCCACCTACCTAAGGTGTTGAATGTTACAAAAAAGTTTGGTCAACAATGCTTGTAGATCCCAAAAACAAGGGCAATGATTATGTTGGGTAATCATACATTTGAAATTGCATGCTTACTGATAATAAATTTTTTATAAGTTTTCCTTTATTGAGTTGAAACTGGTATCATAAATAGCTAACTAATGCTTACAAGTCATTGTATGGGGTCGATATCAGAGTAATTATTGAAGAACCATAGTTATTTGCTGTTTAAAAGAAACGTATGGTATGATAAAGAGTTGGTGCAATGCGGTTGGATTCAAGTCAAAACACAAACATGTGCTTTGAGTTTATTTTTTAAACTAGATAATGTGATCATTTTTCAATTCCATAAATGATGGTTGATTTTGAAAATAAATCTATTACTGTTTATCTGCCCAAGGAAAAAAAAAATTCTATTTCTCCTACTTTCTCTTTTGTCAATTTAAAGACCTGATGATTGGTTATGTCATTTTCATGATTATGATGCTGTAATGCCTTTAGCTCCTTTGCTTTATATGCTCATAACCATACTTTTTTTTATCTTCAGGAGGTGGAGTATTCAGGCGGGGGTTTAAATTTGGGTTGATGTGCTGAGTTCTTTTCATGCCTGGCTTGACTTGGAGAGAATTTAAATAAAGAAGGATAAGGATTCAGTGCTGTTGGTCCACAGTATGTTCTAATGGTTACTGTGGACTGCGTGAGGCATGACTTGTTTCTGATGTAATATGAACGTTACCAATTCTTGTAGTCATCAAGATTGGACAGGGTTTTGTAGTAGACTGGGAGTGCTCTATTTAAGAATACTATTTCGATTTATAGTGAGGATTTTAACATTTACACATTATAATTCTCCATATCCCTTTTATTGCAGATTTGGTATAAAGTAAAATGGTGTACAAGAATCTCCTAAAATTTATGAAGCAGTATATCTTTTGATTTCTATTGTATGCTTAAGTTGATTCACCTTTCACATCCTGCATATATGTGTGATGTCGACGTAACTAATTAACCTGTACTAGATTGTAATCCATGTGTGATATAAACATAGAAACTGGACCATTTGCAGTTGATTTTTTTTTTGCCAGTGAAAGGCTGTTAGGTATTTTGAGGCCATTCTACTGAGTGAAACACAATCTCCTGTTTCCTTATATTCGTACATACCAAATGATGCTACATGAACACATGCTCAAAATGTGCGTGATATTATACACGCCTACTACTGATTATGGAATAAGCAGGTGTACATCGTTATGACCATTCTGAATATGAAGGAACCATAATTGCTAGACCTATGTAAGGCAAATTATACTAGCACAACTTTTTCACCATCACTGAATATCACTATTGTTTTGCTTAGCCTCTGACTCAAGCAATATTCTTGAAAACGCCAGAAGTTTCGGTCATTGTGCCACTGATTTGCCATATAATCCTCACAAGACAAACTCTTTGTAACAGGTGGGAAGAGAGAAAATTCTAAGCTCATTAATGTGTATGAAAAGCCATTCTGTGAAAGAGGATTATTAGATTGTAATCCATGTGTGATATGAACATAGAAACTGGACATTAGGTTGATTTAATTTGTTTTTATTTTAAGTAAAAAATTAATGAGCATTTATTGAAAAATAGTGATATTTGCTCCGGCGTGTTTTGAATGACTCTGTTTGACTATGATGACAAATTGATTGACAACATTAATGTTGGTTAAAACAATGCATGTAAAACTTCCTTAATTTGTGCCAAACTTTTTTTGAATTAAATTTCATGGTTTTTTTAAACTTTGTGTCATAGATTTTTTTTATAAGGAAATTATATTTGAAACAAAACTTAGAACCACTAATATAGGCTAAAGTTCACCTAATAGCCATGACTCATTATCGATAAGCCCATTTAGTAACATGGTTTGTTTAGCAGACAACCCAAATCTACAGTGAGACACTATTGTACACTCTATCGTCCATCGAATGAATGATAAGAGAATGTATTACCGAGAGACACCTACAACATTGTTATTGGCAGCTAATTGCACCCATGTTTAAAAAAAGAAGGTTGTGTTGTGTTGAGTTTTTAGTTCCAACTGTTAGATTCATTGGATTACGATTACCATTTTATTGAGTTTAATATAAAATATTTGGGATATATTATGTTTCAAAATTTATGAATATTACAAGTTTATATTCATTTTTTGTTAAATTATTGAATATTAAATATAATATATACTACATAAATTAAAAATATTATTTAATATCAAAACGTGTCCTAACGTGTCGACAATATTTTTTAGTCCACGAGACATTTAACACACCTACAACATTGTTATTGGCAGCTAATTGCCATGTTGGAAGTTGAATTTTGGGCATCATAAGATTATTACAATGTCGCAAATGATTAAAAAAATACGGTTAAGTAAAAAGCTATATGTGTTAGAAATTCATGAGCAATTCAATAATTCATGTTTAATAAATGTTAGAAATTCATCAGCAATTCAATAATTCATGTTTAATATTCTATATTCAAGAACATGATATAGATCTTTAGAGATCATGATTTTCACATAAGAGTGTACCTTTCTCCATTAGTGCGGAAGAACTTTGATGATGGAAGATCATTTCTCAGAGTCTTTACCCTCTGCTTTTCTTGTATCGTCTATGACAGGATCTGATACAACTTTTATGGGCAGACCATGAAGGAGAGAATTATCAGAGATAATCGTAATCAGAGACTCACCATTTTCTCTTTATATAACTGAACCATGTCACCAGTTACAGAGTTTCAAATAACTCCCTGTAACTTTCCATTAATACGAAACGTTAAAACGTCAATTACCAGTAATGTGAAATGTTACCATAATGTAAAACGTCAATTACCATTAATGTGAAACGTCAATTACCACAAAGCCTCTTTTATTATTAATTAAACCAATTGACACACATTACAAATGAGACACAAATAGTTTTACATTCTCCCACTTGGCTCATGTCATAAGGTGTCCCTTCATGATTTAATTAACATTCTCTATAATGCGCATTTACTAGGCTAAAGGTTCCATACATTGACGACATCATAATTCATTATTATAAATAAATCAACATGAGTCATGGCGGTTGTATGCTATCAAGTCGGCATAGTCCCTTCCATGTACTACTATATTGACTCTTCTTCCTAACATGATACTTTAATAGGGAGTGTACATTATGTCCAACAATAATGTCTTCATAATGAACCATAAATATTTTCAATATCATCACATATACTTGCATTGATACATAAATTGAAAATAAGACAAAAATAGAAACATATATTCATTAATGAGCTCAGAGTGTCAACACTTAATGCATAACTATAATTTTCATCATTCACTAGCTGACATAATGCCCATTTTATATACATGACCAATAAATGTCTTGGGCGGTAGTCCCTTCGTCAAGGGATCAGCTAACATAAGATCGGTGCTAATATGCTCTATAGACAGTCTATGTTTCTAAACCTCTTCTTTAACGGCAAAGTACTTTAATTCCATATGTTTAGCACATTTGGTATACTTGTCGTTTTTAGAAAAGAAGACTGCTGCGGAATTATCACAATAAATTTTCAGCGGCTTTTCAATATTGTCGACCAATCCAAGCCCTGAAATAAAGTTCCGTAGCCATTTAGCCTGAACCGTGGCTTCAAAGCATGCCACAAATTCAGCTTCCATAGTGGACGCAGTTATTACAGTCTGCTTCGCACTTTTTCATGATATAGCTCCTTCAGCTAAAAGATACAGGTAACCACATGTAGACTTAAGTCTTGTGTCTACGCATCCTGCAAAATCCGAATCTGTGTATCCAATCACTTCAAGGTTGTTAGACCTTCTATAAGTAAGCACGTGACATTTAGTTCCTTGCAAATATCTCAGAACTTTCTTTATATATCGAGGAAGATTATATTCACAAACTAAATTATTTACAAAATCTTACAACTAAATTCCAACTGTTGATTTCATTAATCTAACGGTCGTAATTTATTGAGTTATATTTATTAATTAATTATTAATTTTCAATAAATTATAACAGTTAAATGGGCAGAAATTAATAGTTGATATTTGATTGTAAGAGTTTATAAATAATTTAGTTTGTACATATAACCCTTCCCTATATATATATATATATAAACGGTTTAATAATAAATTTTCTTTATTTTAATTGTTTGGATAATTTTAAATAAAAGATATTTCTTCTTTATTTATAATTATATTTTTTTTTTGGTAAAAGTAATTATATTTTATTTATTCATATATAAGGCTGGCAATAAAATTGATTTCATATATTTGGGTTTATTATCTATTGTATGATGGATTCTTTGAACTTGATGCTTTCTTTGACTAATTCCTTAAAAAACCAAATAGCAGATTTCATTAGGGAATAGATTATTCATAATTCATGATGATGAATATTGATTGGTAATATATAGAATAAATAGAAATACTGACATATGAATATAACCTTTCAATTACTTAAAAAAAAAAATATATTTGTCATTTTAAATCATATAAAATTATGTCATTTTTAATTAAATTACGTCATTTTGATGTGTTTTTACATTCTCCTCCTTCATTCTCTTTTTCCCCCTAATTTTATAAAAAAGAGAAAATGACAAAACTCACCAAAATGATGTAGTTTCATTAAAAGTCACATAAAATCATATGTATAAAATGACGAAATATTTTTCCAAAAAAATAATAATAATCAAGTAACTATAGTAACTATATTTTGAGTATGTAAAGCTTAGGTTTCATTCGCATTTAGCTATAATTTATTGGGAATTACACTTATTAATTAATCATTAATTACTAATAAATGATAACTTTTGATTGGCGGAAATCAACGGTTAAGATTTGGTGTCAAATTTTAAAGTTTAACCCTGGTGTCAATGCATCCTATCCCATACATATATATATATATATATATATATATATATATATATATATATATATATATATATATATATGAGTTTTATGTTTTGTTTTCTCTTTTCTTTTCATATGGACCCATATGAGGCCTTATGTTTTGATGCATACATTATGAGTTCACTTTTTCTGAATGTTACTGCATATAAGTTATTTGCAGTAAATCTAATACGACGTTATTTTTGGACGAAAATTATGGTATTTTTGTAATTTTAATTTATTTCAGGGTCATTGTAGTCATTATAATTATAATTTTTAATTGTTCTATTCTAAAATGATGTCATTTTGGAAGTAAATGCATATAACTTATCTGCATTAACTGCAGAAATATTTTTATGATAGATAAAATTATTTTCGAGAAACATTAATCTCAATATTAAAAAAATGTAACTAAAGCAAATAATAATTATGGCTCGAACCTACATTTAATGATACAAATAAATCGAGGAAGATCACATCCTCGATCACATGTCCAAAATATATCAAATCAATATAAAGAGACAAGTAACGGCTGCAGAATATAAACAGAAGAAGGGATGGGGTGATGTTTTGTTTGGGATTAAGAGGCGTTACAGTACGAGTGGTCATAATGCTTTCTCTCTCTGTGTCTCATCTCGATATGTGAACCAATCACCAATCGTTGTCTACCCAAAACGGTTCAGTCCAAATGTGTCGTATCAGCTCAATCCACACAACACAACAACAACAACAACCACGGTAACATTACTCCCATTAGGGCTTCTCCCGTCACTTACATCAACGGCTATAAATACATCACAAGTCACAACCTCCTCACCATCTTCTAATCACAGGCACTGAATCCCCTCTGCACACTTTGTCTCCACTGCATGCGCACAAGACGTTTCAAAATAAAATTGATGTGTATGATATATATATTTTTTTGGTAATCTAATGTGTATGATATTTTACTACACTTTGACACGCAATACCGAGATTTAGAAAAATATTCAAAGGTTGCATGTATTTTTGCTCCAACGGTTAGTTTTGTTAGATTACGATTATTCTTTTATTAAGTTTAATATAAATATTTATGATATTTTATGTTTATTTATAAGTTTAGTTTTATTTTTTTAATTATTGAAACTTAAATATTGAAAAAAAATGTCTATCGTTTAAAAGAAGGGTCATTTTAGATGAATGTAGTGTGTTTTTTTAATTTTTAAATTACAAACTTTTCCATTCACTCCTCACTCATAGTTTGTTTCTTTATCTTTCTTAAAAGGACACACACTTTTTCCTTAAATATAATACACGATATAAATTAAAACTATTATTTAATATCAAAACATGTCCTAACGTGTTAAAACATAACATTTATCAGAATTAACATATCGAATGTCTCATGTCGATACAACATAAATCACATGTTCTCTCTATTTTGAATAGTTTATTTTTGTCTTGTAAATTTTATTAAAATATCTTATATATATTTTTTCCTAATCTTGAAATGATATTGTTTTGAGATTACAGGAGATAATTTAATCTTATATTACAAGAAAAATATTAATCGCTTGTTAATTTATTATAAATATGGAAAACATTTTCTCCTTTTAAAGGAGAGAATTTTTCTCCTATCGAAATATAAGTGAGGTCTGCAAAATAGTGGAGAAGAAAAATTCAAGTTGGGACCCACTTATGCTATGAGTCACTAGTAGGAGAAAATGTTTTCCCTTATAAATAATTATAAATTTTACAAATACTTACTTTGATATTATTACTTTTTTTTGAAAAGTATTACTTAAGTAATTTCTTTATCATTTGAATAAGTGCTAGTTATATAATTTAGAATATGTGATAGAATTAGATTGTAAGTGTAAAACAATCATATCATATTATTTTTATATAATTATATTGGGAAGTGGGGGGCGGGGATTTCTGTCAAGAATGACTCCCATTATTGTTTTTTCTCTCATTCCTCTATGCTTTCTCTCTCATTATTTTATGTCTCATTGGCAGAAATTTTTTTCTAGCACTTAAAGCAGAGATGATAATCCCAATTATATTATGTGAAAGATATGGAGATACAAGACATGGAATTATTTATTCCAAAAAAAATGAGATTATCTAAAACATAACAAAAATAGTTATAATTAAATAAGAAATAATAAGGGACAGGTATATTTATTTTACTATTTCAGCTTTGATATTTATGTGTTGACAAAAGCTTTGTTATCTCTTTGTCTTCCCAAAATAAGAGAGAGAATGAGAGTGACATGCATGGTCATCATAATAATGATAATTATGCTGATGTTAGGTGGGCAAAGCAATTTAAGAGTGGCACTCATTTAACTACTATTTAACAGAGTCTCTTGCAAAGGGCTGTTTGGCCTAAGAGAGAGATTTTCAAGCTTGATACTCTTTCTTTCTCAGCTTCCTTGTTTGCTCAAAGGACAATAATTGATTCAGATTTTTCTTTCTACTCATCCCCACCTCAGATCAGTCTAAAATGGATTTGCTACATGTCATCTGAGTGTATTGCATGAAAGGATAAAGATGAGAGAGAAAGAGAGTGTATTCAAAGAGGTTCTGGTTATGGTCTTTCTTTCTTTATTTTTCTTTTCTTTTCTTATAATCTTTTCCTCTTCTCACTTGATGATGCATCTTCTCTGGTTGTCCTCTTTTTACTCTTTTATTTTTTGGACTTCGATTCTTGCTAATAAACCCTAAAATTGATTTTCAAATAATTTTATACCTTGGAGCATATGCATGTTAGCAAGATCCTAAATTTTCTTCCTTTAATTTTTTTTTACTATATTTCATGATGTTTTCCATTAATGGGTATATTTCTTTTCCTCAGATCTGATTCATTTATGAGGTTTTGCTCTTTAGACTTTTTTATTTTTATTTTTTTTGGGGAGAAGTTTCCATATTTGGGAAGCTTTTGTACTTACTTGGCTTCTTTTAATTTCTTTATTGGGACATAGAAATTGACAGAAGAGAGTGAGCATACAGAGGCACTTGGTACTAATTATGTACTATTGCTTTTGTGTGCTCACTGCTCTATCTGTCACCTTCCAGTGCCGGAAATTCTCTGGTTCTGCTTGTTCCAAGTCCAAAGCCATTAACCATCCTCTCCCCTCTCTCTTTCTCTCTCTCACACATTTTGATGGAGCTCATGAAGCATGTTACATGGTTAATTATCTCAATATCCAACAATGACAAAAAAAAAAGCACCGTGAATTTGGTGCTTTGCTTTTATATGCTTTCACTTTATTTTTATTTTTAAACTCTTATTATTATTAGTTGCACATGTATTTTTAGATTGGCTTTATTATAATTATATACTAGTCATTACTCATGATTTAATTTAATATTAGCACTTGCCTTGTAGAAGGTGTTGCCCTGATTACTGTGCAGATCTTAAGCGACAATTTTATTTTTTAATTTTTTTTTTGTTTATATATATGTTTTATATGCATCCTAACATGGGATGGGACCATATTAACGTTATATATAGCATGGTCCTAACAAATTGTGCTCTCTTTTCTTTAGCTATTATTATCGTCTTCCTGATTTCATAGCCTTCCCATATTTTAAATATGATGCGCATGCGCGCCATGTTCACTCACTCGGTAAGTGGTTCTTGTTGGCTTTGTTGTTCTCACCTGATGATACTATATGACTTAGCTAGATTCTGGTTTCTTGAACATTTCTATTTTTCAAATGGGTATTTTGACAAGTTTCTTGAACCCTATATAGCAACCTGACTGTAGGGTTGCTTGGTGAGACTCTGAATACAAATTTGTAATACTTTTATTGAACAGTCAAATGAATTAGTTTTTTTATTTCTTTTAATTTTTTGTTTATATATATATATATATACTATGATCTAATGTAGAAATTAATGAATATCTAGTCTAAGATAATTTACTGGATTTGTTCATGAAAAGCTTATAATGATGTATTTTCTATGAACGAACCTTATTTTTCTTCGAGTTTGATGCAGATATAAGCATAAATTGGATCTTTCTTAATGCATAATTAACTTGCTTTCGTACCCCTAGGCATGTAACACTGAAAATAATTATTATTATTTGTTAGTTTTATTTTTTGTTTCTTTCTTATTACCAGCAGTATTTGGATTTGAAAATTAAATCTCCATTACTGGTTAGTTGTAATTAATTAATAAGTTAATTTTAATTGATGAGGACATAGCATGACACCATTCTTATAATTGTTTCTGTAATTATGAATACTGACATGTTTTATATTGTATGTGTATCAGGTAGCTAGGCAGCATCATTTGTTGTTGAAAAGGTTATCAGTCTAATAAAATCTTTGCTTAGTAAAACTGTTTAACACCTTATTTCAGGTGTGCCTATTAGTTATGCAAATTCAATTTTCATAGTCCTATATCTACATAAATACTAATGGTAGTAGCTAGCATATATAGCTATTTTCACATCTATATTGACTAACTTCATACTATAGTTACCACATTTTTGAACAATTGATTCAATCATCTTTTGTTATGATTTTATGTTGATTGAGTTTATTGGACATTGATCTTTTTCCTGAATTCCTTGGAGGAATATGTTTAAGATGGAGATGCATATATATGCAGCACTGCCAATTGATGTTGTTAAGGTTTTTGGGCTGACAAATTAATGCATTTTTTTAATAATATTTTGATTTTTTTGCTGGTCTATATTTCTATTGGGATTGTGAACTTTTGTGGTAATGTAATAAAATTTGATTTGAACTTGCATTTATGCTTGTTATAATTTCTTTTTCTTGCACCTATATTTCTAATGTACCAGCATCAGCAATCCTTTTCATCTTTATCCTTTGGTGAAGACAAATATATACACTCCTGTCACCAATAAAATTCCAAAAAAAAAGAGGAAAAAAAAATCTTCTGTATATGGTGGATGTTTGGAAATTAAGGGCGTGTACTTGTTCTATGTGCTTGCTATTTTAATTTATGATTGCAATAGTTATTTTGGTTCAAGGTTCTAGTTCTATAATTCGAATAATATGCTCCATATAATCTTTTTCCATGCGTTCCTATTATGTATTTCATGAATATACCTCTTTCTTTAAAAGATTCTAAAACGAGAGTATGGCATTTCTTAACAATTCAGACTGCTCCTGTTAATTTTGAGTTTGTTTTGGGCCATCAACCTTGAAATGCTGTTTTTGTAATTTTATGTCTTTAGTTGTTGTGATATTAGTTTAAAGTAGGTTTATACCAATGATTTTAGGTAGTTGTTTTGAATCATTGATAAGCATAATCGAAAGGCCTAAAGACTCTTGTTTCTTTCTTCTTCTTTCTTCTTCAAAAGTCATGACATTAGCAACTCTTATATCTACTAACATACTTGTGAATGTAATTTTATTTTTATTTATTCTTTGTATTTTATTGTGTATGTTTCAATTTGGCTTCTAATTCAAAGTATTCTTTTGAAAGTAGTAATTTTAGGTTATGACTCTTGTGATCATTGCTCTTGTATAACAATCCAAATCATAATTTAGATGGATCAAATTATTGATGTAGGAGAGGTTTAATATTGTCCTTTCTTCAATGTTTCAAAAATAAATATCTTATGTTGTGTATGGCTTTTGTACACTGATGTAATAATATTTACATAAATGTACTACTATTGTAGTATGCTTAAGTGTGCACCTATTAAAATTTGAAGGTATATGAAGGCATTGATTTCATGGATTTATCTACATATATGATACCATGTCGGGTGGGCTAGGGGAAGCCATGGCGAGTGGACCACCACCAATAGACTAAGTTGTATCAATCATAGCAAGTGGATATGATATTATGTTTCGTGAATCAATATGTTTATATGATCTTCACTTAATCTATTACCAACCAATGTGAGGCTTCATCAAACTTGAATATTCCAACAAAATTCATGTGCATCTTTCTTATTCTATGACTGTTGGCCCTGGAGAATTAATATGAATCCTTTTGACATATTCTGTGACATTATTGTTTAAAGACACATCATTTAAAAAAACAATTAGCTATTTTTACATGATATTGCACATGAATGTACTTTTGAGCTGTATATTTTTTATTCTATTTAGAAGCATGTAACTTCGACAAGAAGGTTAGTTACATTTTGGTTATGCAAAGCATTTTCAATTTGATATTGAATAAGAAGTTCTATATTGTGATTTGATCTTCTAAAGAGTTTCTCCTGAACTTGTGGCCTAGAAGTCTTTTATATATATACTCTTGCCATTGATTTAACTTCAGTTTTACTTAACTATTCTCATGGATGATGGTCATAATTGTCATACATGATTTTTTAACTTCAGCAATGCCTGCTGCTATCTAATATCTGCAGTTTCGTATAATTCTTGGTAATGGTTGAACATATATATATATATATATATATATATATATATATATATATATATATATATATATATATATATGGGGCATGATATTGCACCGGTGTAAGAGTTACTTCTTACACCTCTTGACCATTGATCCACTTGTATTCAATGGCTCACATTACTAAAAAAATCAGAGCCCTTGGATATAAGTGGGATCAACGACAAGATTGAGAGTTAGTTACATTTTGGTGTAAAATGCATTTTCACCCTATATATATATATATATATATATATATATATATTGTGATTTTACACCAGTTAAGTTAAGAGTTTCTCCACTTATATCTTGGTTAAATTTTTTATTAATGTGATGTGGTGGATCAATGGTCAAGATTGAGTGTAATAATTGTCTTACATCATGATTTTATATATATATATATATATATATATATATATATATTTGATAATTACTGCTCTGGTAGTTGCAAACTTCTTGCCATGGGTGGCATGATTTCTATATTGAAAATGTCACTGACTTGTAACTGGCTTTCCTGTTTCTTAAACTTGTGCATCTATTTTCACGGTAAGAGATTTTATTATTTGTTCTTTTCAATTCTTGCTTGATCATTTATTCGTGTCTGGCTGGTGTGGTATTTTTTTTGTCATACTTCAGGTTTTGTTTCAAGCTCCAACTCAATAGGTGCTATAGTGAGTCTTTGAATTGTGTCTAGATCTTTATGTTTGCTTTCACATTTTGTTATGACTGATGATTACCTGTTTTCTCTTCATATTGTTCTAATTAGGTCATGTAGATCAATACATTCAGACCATTTTTATCATTAAGGCATTCCAATATTGATAGCGAATATTGTAATCATAATTTCACTGTATTGTCTTATTATTATGTGCTTAGGCTAATGTATAGCCTTTGAGCATTTTTTTAGCTGAATATTTTTCTCATGTATAAATGTTACTTATTTGGTGGGGGGAACTTTTTGAGATTCCCGGATAAGTGATAGTGGTAATCCTATTTACCGACATTTAGTATAAGGTTTTCGGAATTTTATTTTGTGTACAATTTTTCTTCCAAAATGCCCTCAAGTAGGTGTTGGAAAAAATTTATACTTTTTTCGGGGACAAAATTTCAGTAATCTTTTGGCATACCAAATAGCTTTTTGTTAAGGAAAAGTGACTTTCCCGCTACATTCTTGAAAATCATGATTTCTGAACACGAAAGTCAAATTCTCACAATTGAAATAATAACATTCATCAACACCATCATGATTATTTTTTTTGCTTTCATATAGCTTCTGTTGTCATCTACATATATAGTATTTGCAATAAACTTGTTCTTGATATTATTTGGCTAAATAGAGGTGCTGGAGTCGTTGACTATGAAACTTATTCTAATTAAGCTTCATTTGTGTATTTCTAAAGCTATCATTTATCTTTTCTCTGCCATAATAATCAATAATGTGTCATTTTAGTGTCATTTTATTTTGGGTCGTAGGTATCCTCTACATGCTGATTTAGGATGATTTTTTCCCTTACTAAATTAGTATTGCCAACGTTTTGTACATGTTATATTTTGGTGAATTTTATTATATTTGTGGCTGTGTTTTTGTTCAGTTAGTTCAAGAAGAGAAGGAAAGATATTCATGAGGATGGATTGCCCCAGTGGTGGACAAGATTTCTTGATGATCAGAAATGCTAATGAAAAGGCTGAAAGAGTAACATATGAAGGGACCCGTGCTTACCTTGCTTTAGTGTTTGTGGAAACTTTTCACCCTTTTGTTAGAACTTGGAAAGTAATAAATGATGGTTTTCATTTCCTCCTTTAACATAACACATCAAATTTTCTTACACATATAATATTTTGTGGGCCCCACATATTTTAAAACAAAAAAAAGAAAAAAATATGGCACGCAAAACGAATCTCTATAACATTACACAATCACTTTTCCTACAACATAATAAACATAAAACCCATAAATGATATATCATGTTCACTTGTTTATTACGTGAGTACTCTTATCTAGTTACCTTCTTCCTTTGTAGCATGCCATGTGTTTTTTAAAGTAATTTGTAGAACGAAGGCTTTCTTACTGTTGTTTGCTTGTGGTGGTGTACAGCAGTTTCGGGTTTCGGACTATTGAGATATATAGTCTCGCATTGATTGTATGAGCAATTAATTAATGTGGAGTTTATAAGGCCTTTGGTACTCCTACCCTTTGGATACCATGTACAGCAGTTTCGGTTGAGATATGTAGTTCCACATTAGTTGTATGGGCAATTAATGTGGAGTTTATAAAGCCTTGGGTACTCCCACTCTTTGAGCTAGCTTTTGGGGTGGTGTATCCCAAGGTTCTTTATATAACAGAGCTTTCGAAATCTCACGTCTCCCACTTTCTTTGTAGTGGAATTTCCACATGTAGGTAAGCTGGTATGTTGTCCACCCTTCAAGCCCAGTGGGCTCTCGTGTGAGGGCGTGAGGGCGCGTGTTGAGATATGTAGTCCCACATTGGTTGTATGAGCAACTAATGTGGAGTTTATAAGACCTTGGTCACTCCCACTCTTTGAACTAACTTTTGGGGTGGTTTATCTCAAGGTTCTTTAACATGGATATTTGAAATGGATTTTTTCATGATGGGACAAATTGTGGTGTCCATCACTAGAAGCTCGTATCTACAAATGCTTAAACTATAGCTTAGACTTTTTAAACGCTCAATTTGAAGTCTGTGGTTGTTACTTAAAGTTTGAACAATTCATGTCCTCATGTTGAGGAATTGTATTATCTATGCCATTATTGAGTATAGGTTTAAGGTATTGTTTTTAGGTTCAGTGCTTGTTTTGACTTTTTTTTTTTAGCTGGAAGCATGAGCTAGACCAAGAGAAATGTTGTTAGAATGGAAAGCTTTTTTTATTATGAAGAAAAAAGCTAAAAGTTTATATGAAGAGTTTTTTTTTTTTTTTTAGCTCTTATCTGTTTTTTTTGAATTGTGTGCTTTTTTTTAAATGAAGAGCTATACAAATAGAGAGATATAATTTTCTTGAAATATGTGTTTTTAAGTAACTTTTAAGCTAAAAAATTTATGTAATTATCAAACAGTTTTTAGTTTTTTTTTTTTTTCAAGCTCTTTTTTTTTTTCTTTTTAACTTATAATTTAAATTACTTAATCCTCGTAATACTAACGCACTACTAGCTTACTTATTAATTAAAGGTTATAATTGATATGTCAAGATGTTATTTATATATTTGTATATTTGGTGGTGTGCTTGGAATTCTTGAGAGGGGAGCTTCAGTACCTCGAATAGGTGGGGAAATAATCGGACAACGACAAAATGAATTTTGGTACTACTGTAATATATTATTGGATTGTTATCCATGTTTTTTCCATAATCGGTTATTCCTTAAAGCACCCTAATAAGGTAGCTTTTAAGACTAGCACCACCTCTCGATGTACAAGATTTGGTTCTTTCTATTTTCTTTTTCTGTTTAGTTCAGTATGTATCCCTTAATCAAACACGCTTACTCAAAACCTCAAACAAACCAATCACTTCCCTTTTTTTTTTTTTTACTAAACATGCAATATAGTAACTAACGTTTTCACATGGGAAATGAGATTTAAGTTCAATGGACTCTTGTGTGAGAGTATGTGTTAGAGTATAATATAAACCATTAAAGAGATCATCACCTAACAACTTAAGTTTTTGTGTTGAAATAGTTCTTTATATATTGGAACCTTATTATGCACATTCTCGAGATCTATATATAAACACTATTTGTAAAACCTTTTCTCTATATTTTTCATTAATTGTTATATCAAGAAAATAGTCTCCTCGATACATCTTCGTGGCATAAATTCAAGTGATTTACAGAGACATTAGTCTCTCCCTTCGAGCGATGTTCAATAACTATTTCCCACAACTTCATAATATGAGATAGTTAGAACAATTTCGCATATCTTCGTTGTTTTTATAGATAAACACAAGCATATTTTTCCTCCATATAGTAGACATCTTATTAATTTGTATAATCTTATTGAAAAGATTTATCAATCAATTTATTGCCAAAATTTTTACGCCTCTCCACACTTCAATAGGGACACCATCAAGTCTCAAAGATTTATTAGTTTTCATCTTCTTTGATATTTCCTTAAATTCATGTTTTTGTATCTACTTTAATATTTCCTTAACTTCATGTTTTTTGTATCTACATAGGAATATTCTCTTCAAACCATCATAAGCATAATCTAAATCGACCTCACTTTTGTTACCGCCCCCAAAAGCTTGTTAAAGTAATTTATCCATATTTCTTTAACTTATGTATCTTTTAACAATTTTTTTTAGGGGATAGGCTATTGTGCCTACTCCCTATTTGCCTACCTTTACCTACCGCTCTCATCACCGATGGATACAATTTGATCTAACGATTCATAAATAAAACCATTCTACTCTTCTCTCTCGCTCTCCACCCCCTCTCTCTCGGACCCCACCCTATTCTCTCCTCCACTGCGACGAAGAAAAACCAGAATCCAAACAAAAAAGAGAGGTGAGCAATACGATTACCTTCCTGCAAATGTTTTCAAGAATTTTACATAGACGAATCAGATGAACTGTACTTCACGATCCATGAGCATGTCCATTAGTCGATGAAATTTAATCAACAATATAGCTTCCTGTAATGAAATTTAATCAACAATATTAGACGATCCATGAATGTGCTATCACCATCCGTTGCTTTTTGAAATTCAAGGGAAGTCAGATGAAATTCAAGGGTGCTTTTCAAGCTAGATGATTTAACAAATTCAGAAATTTAACCAAAATTCACAGCTACAAGCGCGGCAGACATCGACGATGAAGGGCATAAAAATTTCAATTAGGTATAGCGTAGGAAGAGAGAAGGGGGAGGAGGGAGAAATGGGAGGTGAGAGAAAGGAGGTAAAAGGGTTTTATTTATGTTTTCAATATGCACCGTTAGATCAAATTATAATCCAACGGTGATGAAAGAGGTAGATAAAGGTAGGCAAATAGGGAGTAGGCACAATAACCTATTCCTTTTTGGGTTTTAGATGCATCTAACTTGGATTAAGTTTTTACTTTTCTTATTCCTTATTTTTAAAAGTTTATAAATACTTTTTTCACCATAAAAATAATATTAATTCATCACGTCAGTTGAATATTGATGAACTTGGACTCTATTTACTCGACACGGCTTTAATTTTTTGGTGTTAACAACTACTAACAAATGGTTTCTTTATTTTAATTGTTGCCTCATAAAAATAGATTTGCACACTCCATGGTAAATTTATCCATGGAACTGTATAGTGCCATGCGGTGAGACTCAAAATAAATACATTAAAAAAACTTATGAAGAGTTACGTAAAGTGGATGAGCAGAAAAAAGAGTAAAACTCACAAGCGACATTAGAATAAGAGATATTTTTTGTTTTTACAATATAATTTATATCAATTTAATTATAAACATTTTGATGTGGCATTTTAATTATAGAGATTTGATTTTCTCATGTTACGTGAGAATTTGATTCTCATGTTGTGACTCAACTAGTGGTGGGTCCCACATTTATTAAAAAAAGAAAAGAAAAGAAAAGAAAAGAAAAGTTTTGCACGTAAATCGAAGAATCACAACATGATAATTGAATTTTCATGTAACATGAGAAAATATTTTTTCTTTATTATAATATTAAAAAAATGTAGCTACAGCAAATGATAATTATGGCACAAACTTACATATAATGATATAAATAAATCAAGGAAGATCATATATATGTCCAAAATATATCAAATCAATATGAAGAAACAAGTAACGGTTGCAGCGCATAAAGAGAAGAAGGGATGAGGTGATGTTTTGTTTGGGATTAGAATTACAGCACAAGTGGTCATGATGCATTCATTCTCTCTCCCTAATCTCGATATATCAACAAATAATCGTTATCAATCTCCCCCCAAAAACGGTTCAGTCCAATCCAAATGTGTCCTATACGGCTATAAATCCATCACAAGTCAAAAGCTCCTCAACCATCTTCTAATCACAGCCACAGAATCCCCTCCCTCTGCACACTCTGCCTCCACTGTATGCGCATACCACCCGTTCTCTCAATTGTCTTTATTAAAATAAGTTCGTAATTTATACCAAAAAAAAAAAATTTAAGTTCATAATACAGAAAATTAGAGCTGCTAATATGAATTGAGTCTGACGGGTCATTTCACGAACCCATTAAAATAGAACGAGTTAGGTTGAGATTTTCAATCTACAATCCATTTCAACTCGCCCTACCTAAAAGTGGGTCAAGATGAGTTCAACCCGTCTTTAGGCGGGTTGACCTGCCAAGTTTTTTTTATATAATTAAGTAATATTTTATTTATTATTAAGTTTTTTATGATGTCCAATTTTTTTTTATCTTAGTACTTTATAGAAAAAATAAAGAATAACAATTTTATTTATGACAAATGAGTTTTTAAAAAATGTTTAACTGAATAATAATATACATTTAAGATTGAGACAGGAGAGAATTGTGAAATAAAATAAAATAATATTAGAAAAATTCATAAAATATAAATAATTTTTAAATCTTAATTAATTTTTTTTAATTGGCAGGTTAGTGGTTAACCCACCAACCACCAAAAAAAGGGGTGAATTCATTTTTTTAGCCCATATTTAATTACGGGGCAATCTGTCATGTCCCATTTTTTAGCGGATTGATGACGGGTCGAGGCCGGACGGGACGGGCCAACCTAAATTGCCATCCTAGAGAAAATTGTTTATCCACTAATATTATATAAATTTATCTCATGTAACCTCAACGTTATTTTAAGGTTTGAGAAAAAAAAAATATTGGGTATTTTAAAATTTTATTTTTCTATTGTATTATAAATTTTAATAAAATATTCAATAATTTCTTTTAAAATTCAAAAGGACGATTATTTTAAGATTACAGGAAATAATATTATCTTATGTTGCAATGAAAATATGGAAAAAAATGTTTATTATTTTAAATTACACAATTTATATCCTTTCACTCTCACAAAGAGGTGAGATCCACACCTTTATTTTTTTTGTCAACTCTCTCTCCTCCTTATCTATTTCTTTCTCTCTCTTAAAATGACACAACCTTACATCCTTTTAAAAGACACAAAATTTACCCTGAAAATATTAATCCTTGTTAATTTATTATAAATATTTGAAAAATTTATAAATACTTACTTTGATTATTTTTATCATTAAAAATTATTACTTAAATAATTTCTTTAACATTTGAATAAGTGCCAGTTATATAATTAAGAATACGTGATAGAATTAGATGGTAAGTGTAAAACAATAATCTCATGTCTTGTTTTTATATAATTATATTATGTGAAGGAATGAAGGATATCGAAATACAAGACATGAAATTATTTATTCCAAATAAAAGAACAGAGATTATCTACTAAAAAGCAACCAAATTAGTTATAATTAAATAATTAAATAATAAATAATAAACAATAAATAATTAGGGGGCAGTTATATTTATTACTATATCATGTTCAACTTATCTGAACGGCAATAACCAAACCAAAAAACCGAAAATCAGATAAACAGAAAACCAAAAAATCGAAAAACGAAAAAAATCGTAATTTTTAATTGGATTGGATCAGTTTTCAGTTTGGTTGATGAAAACGGATGCAATCTAAACCGATCCAATATATTAATTCATCTCTACCTACTTGGATATTTTCTCAATCATAGTCCAAAAATTTCTAAACCCAAAATTCATTAACCCATCAACTAAACCCAAGAAAAAAAACCTAATTACATCTCATCAACAAAATTTCATTGTATAGAACTTCATATCTTATCGACAAAAAAAATATATTATCGTATACTAATGTTTTTGTATTTCAAAAAATAATAATTTACAAAGTCAATATATACAAAAGATGTTATTGACATAATAACCATGAAACAAATTTTAAAATTTATAAAAAGCCAAAAATCAATTAAATCCAATCCAAATCGAAAAAAAGATTGAATTGGATCAGATCGAATTTACAAAAATCCAAACTAAATGTATACTTATATGATCAAACCGATTAAATTAAATAATTTTTACTTATAAAACCAACCCAATCCAAAATGGGTTGACAAAAGCTTTGTCGTCTCTTTGTCTTCCCAAAATAAGAGAGTGGGATGGTCATCATAATAATGATAACTATGCTGATATTAGGTGGCAAAGCAAAAGTGCAATTTAAGAGCGGCACTCAAGTGTGACATTTAACCACTATTTAAGTCTCTCTTGCAAAAGGCTGCTTCATCCCCATTTGGGTCGGTCAAGGCCTAAGAGATAGATTTTCAAGCTTCATACTCTCTCTCTCTCACACACCTTCTTTGTTTGCACAAAAGACAAAATTGATTCAGATATTTCTTTCTACTCATCCCACCTCAGATCAGTCTAAATAGATTTGCTTGCTACGTGTCATCTGTGTGTATTGCATGAAAGGATGGCTCTCTGAGCGACCAACACCTTCCAAATTCAATGAATGATTTAAAGAGACATATAGAGAAGATGAGAGAGAGAGAGAGTGTGTATCAAAAGAGGTTCTGGTTGGGGTTTGTCGTTATTGCTATATGGTTATGGTCTTTTTCATTCTCCTTTTTTTCTATTTTCTTTTTCTCTTTCTTTTTCTTATAATCTTTTTCCTCTTCCTTCATAAAATTTTTCTCACTTGATGATGCATCTTCTCGGTTAGTTCTCTTTTTACTCTTTTATTTTGTCGATTCCGGTTCCAGCTAATAAACCCTAAAATTTTGTGTATCAAACAATTTTGTACCTTTGAACATATAAATTTTAGATCCTAAATTTTCTTTTTTTTTTTCTTTTTTTAACTATATTCCATGATGCTTTCAAGTAATGGGTATATATCTTTTCCCCAGATCTGATTCAATTATGAGGTTTTTCCCTTTAGATTTATTTTGTGGGGGAAGTTTCCATATTTGGGAAGCTTTTGTGTTTACTTGGCTTCTTATAATTTCTTTATTGGGACATAGAAATTGACAGAAGAGAGTGAGCATACAGAGGCACTTGGTACTAATTATGTACTATTGCTTTTGTGTGCTCACTGCTCTATCTGTCACCTTCCAGTGCCGGAAAATCTCTGGTTCTGCTTGTTCCATATCCAAACTCACTAATCATCCTCTCCTCTCTCTCTCTCTCTCTCTCTCTCTCTCTCTCTCACACACACATCTCTGGTTCTGCTTGTTCCATATCCAAACCCGTTAACCATCCTCTCTCTCTCTCTCTCTCTCTCTCTCTCTCTCACACACACACACACATTTTGATGGAGCTCATGAGAAAGATCACATACTGAAGCAGGTTACATGGTTAATTATCTCAATATCCAACAATGAAAAATAAAATAAAATTGTGCCTTTGTTGCTTTGGTTTATATGCTTTCACTTTAAAAAAAGAAAAGACTTATTATTATTAGTTGAACATGTGTATACTCATGTTGGCTTTATTATAATTATATACTAGTCATTACTCATGATTTAATTTAATTTAATATTAGCATAACAAAAAGTATAAGTGTGACTTTTGATAGCACTTAAGGTGCCCTGATTACCGTGCAGATCTTAAGCGGCAATATTTTTTTTGTTTGTTTATATATATATATTTCATGGGTTATGAGTTTTATAAGAGTTATGTTAGAGGGAAAGTGACTCTGTTATGTTATAGAGATTCGTTTTGCGTGCAAGAGTTTTTTTTTGCTGCGGCCCCACAAAATGATATGTGTGTAGAAAATTTTTTGTGGTCATGTTAAATGATAGATAATAAACCTATGTTTTATATGTATCCTAACATGGGATGGGACCATTCACGTTATGTAGAATAGTATGGTCCTAACAAAATGTGGTCTCTTGTTGCTCCCTCTCTATTCTTTAGCTATTATTATCGCCTTCCACTCTTCCTGATTTCATAGCCTTCCATATTTTAAATATGATGCGCATGCGCGCTATGTTCACTCACTCGGTAAGTGGTTCTCACCTGATAGTGTGACTTATCTAGATTCTGGTTTCTTGGACATTCCTATATATTTTACAAATGGGTACTTTAATTTGACAAGTTTTGGTGGATAACATAAAATTTCAATTATCATGCAAAATGAGAATTATAAAATCCATTTTACAAATGGGTACTTTAATTTGACAAGTTTTGGTGGATAACTAAAAACCCTATATAGCAACCTAACTGTAGGGTTGCTTGCTGAGACTCAGACTACAAATTTGTAATACTTTAGAGATTTTATTGAACGGTCAAATAGAATTAGTTTTTTCTTTTATTTTTTGGTTTATATATACTGTGATCTAATTTTGAAATAAATATCTAGGATTAGATAATTTACTGGATTTGATCATGAAAACAGATAATGATGTATTTTCTATGAGCTAGCTTTAGCCTTATTTTTCTTCAAGTTTGATGCAGATACAAGCATATATTGGATCTTTCTTATTGCATAACTTGCTTTTGTACCCCTAAGCATGTTACTTGCTTATAGGTAGTTTTCTTGAATCATTGATTAACAAAATCGAAAGGCTTAAAGACTCATGTTTTTTCTTTGTTTTCCTTCAAAATTCATGCTATTAGCAACTCTTATATCTAATATACTTTGTA
The DNA here is from genome assembly GCA_032173675.1 of Gastrolobium villosum. Lineage (NCBI taxonomy): Eukaryota > Viridiplantae > Streptophyta > Magnoliopsida > Fabales > Fabaceae > Gastrolobium > Gastrolobium villosum. The sequence goes on along the minus strand of JAVKPL010012339.1, from coordinate 4,606 downwards.
AATGGATATTTATTTTTATTTATTATTTGTATTTTAATTTAAAATTTGGCCCCAATTAGTTTGGGATAAAAGTATTGTTGATGTTATTTGTATTTTAATTTAAAGAGAGCGAGCCTAGATTAATGATAAATTTGTATCTTAATGACCCCGGAGGTCATGAGTTTGAATTCAGAGTACTACCTCTTTGCCAAAAATGTAAGGGTAAAAAATATTGGTTTTATTGTTTGTAATTCAAAATAGCCTCTTGAAAGTAGTAATATTAGGTGAGGAAAGTTGTGATCATTTATCTTGTATAACAATCAAAATCATAATTTAGTTGGAACAAATAATTGATGTAGGAGAGGTTTAATATTGTATTGCCCTTTTTTCGAAGATAAATATCTCATGTTGTGTATGGCTTTTGTATACTGATGTAATAATATTTACAAACATGTAATGCTTTTATAGTTTTCATAAGTGTACACCTATTAAAAATCTAAGGCATTGAAAGCTGCCAAAAAATAAATAAATTAAAAGTTAACTAATCTTACTATCCAGTCCATGCTATATGTGAAGCATAGAGGTGGGTTTTAATTTTTAAGTCCCATGAACTCTTAATTCAAATAAAAATTAAGTATTGGAAAGAAAATTCACGTGAACCTTTCTTATTAAGTGTTGGCCCTGGAGAATTCAAAGGAATCATTTTGACATATTATGTGACATTATTGTTTAAAGACACATCAATCAAAAAAGCAATTAGCTATTTTTACATGATAGTAAACATGAATGCACTTTGACCTGTATATTTTCTATTCTATTTGGAAGCATGTAACTTCAACAAAGAGGTTAATAACATTTTGGTTATGCAAATCATTTTTATTTTGATATTGAATAAGGAAGTTCTATATTGTGATTTTATCTTCTAAAGAATTTTTCTTGAACTTGTGTCCTAAAATTCTTTTATATATGCTCTTGCCATTGATTTTATCTTCAGTTTTGCTTAACTGTTCTTATGGATGTTGGTCATAATTGTCACACATGATTACTAAACTTAAGCAATGCCTGCTGCTATCTGATCTATGCTGTATACCTGCATCTTTGATATACAGTTTCGTATAAATTTTGGTAATGGTTGAACAATGTATTTATATCAATGTTTGTCTTGATAATTACTGCTCTGGTATAGTTGCAAGCTTCTTTCCATGGGTGGTATGATTTCTATAGTGAAAATTCCACTGACTTGTAATTGGGTTGGGTATGGCTCATACTTCATATCCAGATGACAACTCTTGGTTACGGGACACAGCAAAAGCCAACAGAGGTCTCGCTATGGTATTTATATCAATGTATGTCTTGATAAGTATTACTTGTTAGTTGCAAGCCCCGAGTTTATTTTATTTTTCTCTTTTTAATAGTTTGGATTTGGACTCATGAATAACTACAGGGAGTCTATTTTTATTACCCTTGTAAACAAAGTGTTTTGTAATGAATGCAGTGAGGAAAATATAGTGAAACATTGCTGGACGTAGTCCATAGTGGGTGAAATAGGATAAATTTGTGTTTCTGGTTTTCTTCCCTTCTCTTTTTTCTGTTTTGTGATTGTGTGTGTGTGTGTGTGTGTGATTATTCCCCAATAAAGTGGCATACCTATTTCTTAAATTCTGCATCTGTTTTCACGGTAAGAGATTTTATTATTTGTTATTTTCAATTCTTACTTGATCATTTATTCATGTCTGGGTAGTGGTGTGTGGTCTTTTTTATGTTATACTTTAGGTTTTGTTTCAATTTCCAACTCAGTATAGTGAGTCTTTGAATTGTGTCCAGATCTTTAATATGATTACTTTCTTATTTTGTTGTGACTGATGATTACCTGTTTTCTCTTCATATTGTGCTAATTAGGTCATGTGCCACACCTTGTTGAAGTGAATACAAATCATGTAGATCAATACATTCAGACCATATTTATCATTAAGGCATTCCAATAATGATGGCGAATATTGTAATCATAATTTCACTGTATTGTATTTTTATTATATGTTTAGGCTATTTGAGCATTCTTTTCCCTGAATACTTTTCTCATGCATGAATGTTACTTAGTGAACCTTTTCACAGCAACAATTTGGAGTTTAGTAATAGAATGGATGCATTCATTGAGATAGTCTAATGATTATAGTGCCACTAAGCAATGTGTTTAACTGTATATTTAGTAATTGAGCATTAATAGGAGGCTAGAGGTAATAGCCTAATTCAATTGAATTTGATAAAAAAATAAACTTAATATTTAACAAGAAATTGTGTTCAAGATGTGAGAAAAACAGTAATTGAAGCATTTTCTCAAAATCCAAATTACCACTGTTGAGATAATGACATTCATCAACACTTTATTCTTGCTTTCTTATTGTTTCTGTTGTCATCTACATAGTATTTGGAATGAACTTACTCTTGATGTTATTTGGGTAAATAAAGGTTTATATTGGGCTTTTTAATAAGTTTGTTCTGGACTTGCATCATGTCTAAAGAGTTCTGGAGTGTTATTTTATTTTTGGGTCTTAACTCTTAAGCAATCTACTCCATGCTGATTTCGGCTGAAGCTTTGGTCCCTTAATAAATTAGAATTATTGCACAATGTTATATTTTGGTGAATTTTATTATATTTATGGCTCGTGTTATTGTTCAGTTAGTTCAAGAAGAGAAGCATAGACATTCATGAGGATGGATTGCCATTGTGGTGTACAAGATATATATATATATATATATATATATATATATATATATATATATATATATTATTACATCCGGGTATCCCCATAGCCGATAGCCATGAGACTAATCCCTCGCCCCGAGTCAGCGCACAAAGCGGTAAAGAGCTGGCCACGAAATGCTTTCCATTCACAAGAGTTGGGGTTCGAACCCCCAACCACTCGCTTAAGGGACGAGATGCTGAACCATCACGCCCACCCACGTGGTTCAAGATAAGATATCTTGGTGATCAAAAATGCCAAAGAAAAGGGTGAGAGTGACAAATCAAAGGACCCGTGCTGCTTACTTTGCTTTAGGTTTATGGAAACTTTTAACCCTTTTCGCTAGATCTTGAAAGAAATAAATGATATATCATGTTCACTTGTTTATTACGTGAGTAACTCTTACCTAGTTACCTTCTTCCTTTATAGCATGTCATTTGTTTTTTTAAAGTAATTTGAAAAAAATAAGGCTTTCTCATTGTTGTTTATTTGTGGTGTACAGAAGTTTGGGTTTCGGCCGTTTAAAATGGAATTTTTCATGATGGGACAAATTGTGCTGTCCCTCACTAGAAGCTTGAATCTACAAATGCTTATAGAGTTATAGTTACTATAAGACTTTTAAACGCTCCATTTGAAGTTCAACTCCGGGAGGCATATTTTAGGGTATCGTTTTATGAAGATTGAGGAATATGTGGTTGTTACTTAAAGTTGGAACAATTCCTGTCCTCATGTTGAGGAAGTGTATTATCTATGTTGAGTATAAGTGTTAAGGTATTGTTTGTAGGTTTGAACTTATAGCTTGTTTTAAATTATTTAAACCTCGTAATACTAACGCACTACTAGGTTACTTAATAATTAAAGGTGATAAGTGATATTTCAAGATGTTTGTTATATATTTGTATATTTGGTGGTATGTTTGGTATTCTTGAGGAGGAGCTTCAATACCTCGAATAGGTGTGGAATTACTCGGACAACGACAAAATGAATTTTGGTACTACTGTAATATATTATTGGGTTGTTATCCATAATGTTTTCTTTCCATAATCGGTTATTCATTAAAGCACACTAATACGGTAGCTTTTAAGACTAGCACCACGTCACGATGCACAAGATTTGGTTCTTTCTATTTTCTTTTTCTGTTTAGGTCAGTATGTATCCCTTAATGAAACATGCTTACTCAACACCTCAAACAAAGCAATCAAAACACGCTTACTCAACACCTAAAACAAAGCAATCACTTCGTTTGTCTTTACTCAACAATGTAGTACGATGTAACTAACGTTTCCACATGGAAAATGGGATTCCAATACTTATTGGTAATCTGACGGCATCCTTATCTTGGATTGAGATATGATGTTGGATATATTTATTATTCCTGCATTTTCACAAAGGCGAGCCTGTTGCAGGGATCACCACTAATGAGTTAAGTTAGTCTAACTGTAGCAAGTGGATCCGACAGCATGGCTCAATCCAGAATCCTAAGACATTTGATTCATAGGTCCACCCATTTATGTGAGTTTTACGTCTCATTATCAATCAATATGTGACTCTATCACACTTGAATATCTCAGCAATCTCTCTCTCAAGTGTGAAACTGATCACCTTGTTATACTCTCATTCTCTCTAAGTACTCGAGGCCCATGTATTCAATCCGCCACAAGCCAAAACATTTGACTAGCTTGAGCTCAAATCGGCTCTGATACCACTGTCAGGTGGACCAGGGGAAGTCCATGGAGAGGGACTACCAATAGGTTAAGCTACAACAACCGTAACAAGTGGGTTCAACTTATATTTCAACTCAAAACCTTCAAACATTGGTTTTATGGGTTTTCCTATATAATACTTATATATGGACTTCACTTAGCCTATTATCAACCAATATAGGA